>JASDQU010587429.1:44430-55127 GCA_032191745.1 Picea mariana | reverse complement strand
GAGAGAGAGAGATGGAAACGAGGAGAGAGGGATATAGGGGAAAAGGGGGGGAGAGATCCCGCAAGGGGCATATTTTATCATGTTTAAATATATTTATATTATATGAACAAATAAATTTGAATTAATAGTTCAATATTGAGGGACACATTTCATGTGAGAGATTTTTTCAAAGGCCATACACACAAATGTCACCTGTTTCTTTGAATATATAAACTAACCTCACCACCACGACTTATATAATGGATAAAATTTACAAATATTCTTGTTGAATTCATGATGGTGTCAAATTACTTTGTGATTATATGTATATTTTATATATAAATATTAGCATGCATATTTAGAGAAAGACAGGTGAAGAGAGTTAGAGAGAGAGAGAGAGAGAGAGAGAGAGAGAGAGAGGAAAACAAATTAAAACTTAGGCATAAGAATGTGATCACATTCTAAGTAAACATGTAGATTTCTAGAGAAAATATGAGTTCCTATAGCACATGTGCATTATTAGGAGCTCATGCATGTTACACGGATTTCAATTTTTTGGGGGAGAGGGAATGACAACTCTAGCGTACATTTTTTCTCAGTTTTTTTCTTCAAATTTAGGTTTGGGATGAAAAACCTAGTAGTTTGGTTTGCAAATACAAAAAAACCTCATTTTTTATGAATACCTCATAACATCTCTATATTTGACATTATTTTTCTATCTAGGCTACATAAATCTGTTGTTGATGAAACTACAGACACAGATAGAGTCGGCTACGCAAATTCCAAATATATATAGTTTAAAAAATTTGATATTGTTGAGTATTTTAAATCTATTTTTGTCTTGAAATATATCACATGTTGGATATATTGACTCCTACTTGTCTTGTGTTTAATGTGGGATTCTATTATTCAGTATTTTGTTATATCTAGTTGGTTGGGTAACATATTCTCCAACTATTAGAACCTATTATTAGTTTGTGCTTGAGATATTTCCTCATGATTTTTTTGTGTAGTTGAGGGCAAGGTTCATGCATAAAAATGGGTGCTTAATTTAATAGGAAACAATTTTGTTTTGTGTGTGAAGAAAATGTATACTCTCCCATTTTTCTAAGTTGGTATCAGAACTGGTACAACCCTGACTTTCTCATGAGAGGGGCTAAGATCATGAAAATTTCACAATTTTAATCATTTGTATATATGCATGAGAGTAGAATTTGTTGAGTTGATTGAGTGTTGTATATTGTTTGTGTGTTTTTTGTGAGACAATAACTGCCCTTATTAGATTGGTATTATTGATTGTACCATGAAATTTTTTTGATATATTTCTTCCCGATCATCGATATTTGCGTTGTTAAGAGAACTCCCCTACCACCATGGAGAATAGTCATCGGATGCACATAGTTGGAGGACCATGGTAGAGAGACCAACGTAGAGCTTCCGATTGGAAACGATATCATAGAATATGAAAAATAGTTCAAGCCATCCCTTCTTGGCCTTGTTAACAATGATTTCCCATTATCTAAGCTCTCGGTGGGCATTTTGGGTTACCTGGACCCTAAAATTTATTTCCTACATTACCCACGTGAGTACAAGCCATGTGTAGAGGAGGAGGTTGCGATCTGAGAATTGTGAAGAATCTTGGGATTCGATTGTTAGAAACTTCCACGTATGATTAAAAGGAGCCTATAGAGCCTATATATAGGAGATACGAAATTGGGGTCTCTTTCATACTCAAGAAGGTTCCATAGTGTTATGGTGATTGTATTACTTATTATCATTGATCTACTCATAGTGAGTATATATCTCCCCACAAACGAAGCTACAACATCGATTATTTTTTGTTTCTCGAATATGTGTGCATCTTCTCTCCAATCCATGAGCCTCTTGGGTTTCTTGGTGAACAAGGTGTTGCAAGAACATTGTGCTTCCTTTTGGTGAAGAAAGAATGAAACTAGATTGCGATTGTAGAGCTTGTGTAACATGACCGAAGAGATTCTATTTATTGGTGAATGTGGTGCCATAAGAACACTACCATTAGGTTCTGTCTACAGTTTGTGATGATGAATGAAATAGGTCATGTTGTAATATTGACTTCCTGATCCATTCAACATTTAAACTTCTTTCCTAGATAACAGGGGAATACTATGAGCTATGTATTTCGACATATGGAAGTATATCAATAGAATTACTAGTAGTCGAGTCATTACAAATATTAAATTGATGGTTTGAAGAAAATGTATCTTCAATGGATCAAGTGATAGCTCAGAATGATGGTTGTGTGATGGAGGTCAGTCTACGAGATTTCAGAAGTAGATAAATATGTTGATGAATATTTTACCAGTAATATATGACAAATATTAGAGATCAAGACAATACTCATTAAGGGAGGGTGTTGGAGATATTAACTCCTACTTGTCTTATGGTTAATGTGGGATTCTTTTATTTAGGAGTTTGTTAGATCTAGTTGCTTGTGAAAGATATTCTCCAACTATTAGATCCTATTATTAGTTTTTGGTTGATATATTCCCTCATGAGTTTGTTGTGTAGTTGAGGGAAAACTTCATGTATAAATTTGTTTGCTTAATTTAATAAGAAATTGTTTTATTGTGTGTGTTAAGAAAATGTCTACTCTCCAATTTTTCTACGTTCACAATCCTAAAATACATAGCTATTTTATTTCTACTATAATTTTTTATTAGCTTAAATTTTTTTACAATAAGTTATATGCTACACTAGAAAAAATCAAGATATATAATCTCAAAAAAACAAAAAAATGTTTGATAATTTTAAGACCCTCATAAGGTGTTGTAATTTCAAGGATATATTGACTTTCATAATTTTGAAAAAATATAAAATTTATATTATAAATTTTGAAAAAATACCCAATAGAACAATGGGTTTTGTATAATTACACAATTGTTTTAAGGAAATTATATCATTTAGGTACTCAACACTTGCACTAACATAAACATATACCTTATATTTTTCTTGAAAAATAAGATACCAATGTTAGACAAACTTAAATTTCATATAGTTATTCACAATTTTTATAAATAAAAATTATATATTCATAAAGCTAATTTCATTTGGTGCATTTCATATTTTTACACCATATTCAAATTCATTGTAAAAGTACCTTGAATAATCCCACTAAGTTAAGAGATTATTATTTTTCCATGTTTGCATTGCCACTAACATTTCATGAGACATTATCATTAGATTTCATGCACCCTTATTAATTATTGTAGGGTGTTGGACATCTACACAAATGAGAGCATCATCCTAGGTGAAATAGTTTGTTATGTTCTTGCCAAAATATAAATATTTATCTCATTTCTTCCAACATAGCAAGGGTGGTCAAGGAGAAGCTCAAAGAACTTGGAGCTAGGAGTGTGGTAAGAGACTCAATGTAATCTATACTTGTGGTAAGTGACTTTATTAATATAGATCTTTGTTCTTTCCTCTCCCAACATTGTTTAAGTCATTGATGTAAGGTTTATGATTATGATTTGTGTTTGGCATATCTAGAATTACTTTTAGATGAGATATCTTTGCATATATTTTGCATTATATCGCATTAAACAAAAGTGATTGCATACATGACCCCACAAAATTAGTTTAATGGAATATATGTGTTTTAAAACGCCATTTAATGTTTGCAAATGCTAAAAGGCTAGAGGTTTTAATCTCTAAATGAGTGACAAAGTCAGAAAGGAAACCGGATTGTATGCGAATTCACTTTAACATATATAAAAGTTACTTGATATGCTTGAATTGGACAATTTACGTATTTATCAAATGGTTGCAAAGTGAAGAGTTCACTTTTATACATTTAAAAAAGGTACTTGGTTGCAAAAGTTATTAAAAGAAACCTTAATGTATGCATGCAGAGTTTACTTTAATACAAATAAAAAATTACTTGATGTCCTTCTATTGCATAACTTATCAGCGACCGCTCTATTGTCTCCCAGATTTGTATGGGATAACTTATCAGCAACCTCCCTTTGGTTTCCCATGCAGCCCGGTATGCCTTTCCATGACATGGAAAATGGCCTTTGAAGGGCGGTGAAGCCTTCCAAGACGGGGAATATTCATTACTAGTGTCAACCGGGTTGAAGCACAATCACTAAGAGTGCAGTGGCATCGAGGATATCCCATATTATTGATGGAAGAAAGGATCTCTATTTGAATGAAGGAAAAATACTGACGCTATAAAGCTAGAAACGCCATTGGACCATCTTCCTATAGAGGATATCCCATGTCATTGATGCATTGGTATCGAGGATATCCCGTGTTATTAATGGAAGAAAGGGTGTCTACTTGAATGAAGGGAAACGATTAATGCGATACAGCTAGAGACGCCAGTGGAAAATTTTCATATATAGACGCCATTGGACTATCTTCATATCTGGATAGATTTGATGCCATGGAAAATGAAAACGAGATTTCACTCATTCTGGATAGATACGCCATGGCTGAAACATGCATAGAGTACAATGCCAACCAGTTTGCTATTTAAATTGACATTCTTCCACGGTTATTGAGCAGATTGAAACAACAGTTATTTGTTCAATCTGAATTGTATCTCCCTGGCTCATCAAGGGATTTTGCAAACAACGTTAGAGAGGGCGAATTCTTATCCTGGCTTCCCTTCTTAACAGTAGCAAGCAATGCCAACATTGTTCATGTTCAAGCAGAGGCAAGCAAAAACAAAACAGAGTATGAACACACACAACAATGGAGCTTTTGGGCGCCCCTTCACATTCACTTAGAAAAGTGAAAAAAATACACGAGCTGAGATATTTCTCTAGAGTTCTCCATCCATCACCTACCTAATAAATGAAACTTCACCTATCTTATCTATGCAACTAATATGTGTATCCATCTATATGTTTTAGTCAAACAAATAATGAGGGAGAAATTACATCATTCAACACTCCCCCTTAATTTTGGCCATTACAAAAATCAACACAAACAATGCCTAAGTGTTGTCTCTGAAATTCAAAAGTATTTCTGAATGAAATGATAGCGAGTGTCAATGTGTTTACTCTTGCGGTGAAGTACGTGATTCTTAGATGATGCAATTGTTGAATGATTGTTACAAAATATAGGAGTTGGATCCTTCTCTTCATGTGCAAGATCACTAAGGATCCTTCTCAACCACACTACATGACAAGCATTGCTGAAGTTCCTCCCATATACTTGGCTTCTGCTGAAGAAATTGTGAAGATGGGTTGTTTCTTTGAAGCCCATGAAATTAAACACGTACCCAACAAAAATGCGTACCCTGAAGTACTTTTCCTATCATCAACACTACCAACAAGGGAATCATCTTCTGAATTGGAATACATATATGATATCTAGCCTGGTAGCTGTAAGGTACATGAGGCTTCCTACAAGCCTCTTATACAGAGTATAATCAATAGATATTCCTTCATATTTCTTACTTAGTTTTGTACCTATTGCAATTGGTGTATTCGTTGGCTTGCATTTGTTCATTTTGAACCTTTTCAAAATATCTGTCGCATATTTTCGTTGACAGATAAAAATTTTCTTTTTAGATTGCTCAACTTCAATTCCCAGAAAACATTTCATAAGTCTGAGATCAATCATCTCAAATTCACTTTGCATGGATGCTTTGAATTCATTCAAAAACAAATTTCATGTAAAGATCATGTCATCAACATATAGACAAACTATCAAAATATTACCTTTTTTTATCTCTTTTTGTGTAAAGGGTGGGTTCATTGCTGCTCCTATTGAACTGATTGCTAAGAAAATAGGAATCAATGTGATTGTACCAAGATCTTGGAGCTTTCCTCAAACCGTACAGTTCTTTCTTCATCTGTACACCTTGTGCTCTTTATCTTTAATTTGACATCCTAGTGGTTGATCCACATAAAAATCTTCCTGTAAAATTTCATTTAGAAAGTTTATTTAATGTCCATTTGGTACACTGGCCATTTGTTTTGAGCTGCAACTACCAAAACTTCTCTAACAGTATCCAAATGTGCTACTAGAGAAAAATTTTCTCCATAATCAATACCGAGTTGTTGAGCAAACCCTTTTGCTACAAGTCTTGCCTTTTGTTTTTCTACTTTGCCTTTCTCATTGAATTTTGTGTTATACACCCATTTAACTCCAATGTTGGTTTTACGTGTAGGGAGATCCACAAGATCCCATGTGTGGTTTCTTTCAATTTCTTCAATTTCTTCGTTCATTGCATCAACCAATTTTTCTTCTTTGACTTCTTCTTCAAAGTATACTGGTTGATAGGATAACATACCAAAGTGTGTTTGTTGATCCATATCATCATTCTGCTCATAAATTTCTCTCAAACATCTTGTTTTCTGGTTCCTCAAATTTTCTATAGTGGGATATGAATCATTGCTAGAAGAAGAAGATGAAGTATGCTCTATTTGTTCTCCTTGGCCTTGTACTTGCAATCTTGGAATTCTTGGTGGAGAAGATTGATTTCTTGTAGCTTTCACCTACTTATCTTCCTCTATAGAAGGAATATGATCTACAATCGTTTCACTTGTTTGGTTATCCCAAGATTTATCTTGAAATTTCACATCTCTGTTTACTATAAACTTCGTGTTAATATGATTATACAGTCTATATGCTTTAGACTGTTCACTATATCTAAAAGATATGCATTTTTCACTTCTATCATAAATATTTTTCCTCATCTATGGAACATGTGCATAAACCACATAGCCAAAAACTTTAAAATGAGAAACACTTGATTTCATACCACTCCATGCTTCTTTAGAGATTTGATTTTCCAAACTACTAGTTGGTGAGAAATTCAATATATACACTGAGCATGCCACTGCTTCACTGCAATATTCATTTGACATATTATTGGCCTTCAACATGCTTATAGCCATATTCAATATTGTGTGATTTTTCCTTTCTGCTACTCCATTCTTCTATGGAGTGTATCATGTGGTAAACTGTCTCTTGATCCCATGTTGCCTACAATATGATGAAAACTATTTGGAGTCATACTCACCTCCTCGATCTGATTTGAGTACTTTGATGTATTTTCCACTCTATTTCTCTCTCAAAGATTTAAATTCTTTGAATTTTTCAAATGTATCTAATTTGTTCTTGAGAAAATAAACCCAAGCTTTCCTGCTAAAATCATCAATGGATGTTAGAAAATAAAAGCTCCCTACTATTGAATCAGTTTTCATTGGACCACAAAGGTCTGTATGTAGTAGCTCGAGATGTTATTTTTCTTTATAGGAAGCATCGAGAAAATGATCCCTTTGGTGTTTGGCCAAAATACAACTCTCAGAAGAGTTTTTATGTTCATTTATAATGGGAAAACCTTTGACCATAGATTTCTTCTGTAAAATACTGAGACTGCTAAATGGTAAATGACCATATCAAATATGCCACAACCAAGTCTCATCTAATCTTGAAACATTTTGGGCATATGACTGTGACAAATTTACATTTCTCAATATCAAAGAAAACATTTTATTTTTGGTAATTTGTATTGTAGCTGTGATTTTCTTACTGGGTGGTTTGTCCAAGATTTTACACTTGGAACCTTAAAAAATGACTCTATAGCCACGCTTATTTATTTGTCCTACACTCATTAGATTATGTCTAAGACCAGGTACATAATAACAATCATGAATATTCTTCTTTTCATCTTGTTTGGTCAATACATAAATTACACCCTTGCCTAAAACTTTCTTTCGATAATCATTTCCCAATTTAATTTGAGTTGTGACAGAGCTATCTAAACTAGAAATCAAATTTCTGTTACCTGTCAAATAATTGTTGTAGTCACTATCCAACAACCAGAGATCATGATTGTTTCTTTCTTCTTCTATGACTTGACATGAGAAGAACATTGATTCAGATGTTACTTCTTCAGTGTTGGTAACCTTTTCTCTACCCATATTCATATTTGCTTGCTTCTTTCTGCAGTCAGTCTTGTTGTGACCAAATTTTTTGCAATAATAACATTGAATCCTTGATTTGTTAGTCCATCTTTACTGATTAAAATATATACCTCCCCCCCATTGGTTTTGAGAGTGCCTCTATTCTGACTGTTCGCTTTGTTCTGAACATTTTGTAGTTGAACTCTTTCCTATTTGAGAGCATCTTGTGTGTTTTCTTCCTTTGCTTCTATTCCCTTGGCCTGTGCGTCTACTTATGGAGGCATGAGATTGAAATGCGTTGTCCAAATATTTAGTACTTCGACTCAACCTATTTTCATGGGTTAACAAAGATCCCATGAGTTCTTCAACTGTGAGGGTTGACATGTCTTTTGACTCTTCTATGGAAACTATGACCACATTAAACTTACCGGGAAGGCTACGAAGTACCTTCTCAACGAATTTCTACTCTTGAATGTCTTCTCCATGTGTCGACAGTTGATTCACGATTCTCATGATGTGGGTCATGAAATGATCCACATAATCAGAATCATTCATCTTTAGAGTCTCAAAGCACTTGCTGGGTGTCTGCAACTTTGCACTTTTGACTTTGTTTGTGCTCTGATAGGCGATTTCGAGAATATCTCATGCATGTTTGGCATGATTTGTTGTTGTAACTTTGGGGAAAATGTATTCCTCTCACCCTTGTTGAATGAGACACATAGCTTTGTTTTCCTTCTTCCTAAGTTCTCCAAGTGAATTTCTTTCCGCGTTCGTCATTGCTTTTAGATCCATCGAATTTGGTTCCTTGAAACCATTAACTATTACTTCCCAACAATCTTCAGACAGAAGAAAAAATTTCATTTTAACAGACCAAATACATTATTTTTACTTGTTAAGATTGGATCTTGTGTGAGTGCTGGACTATTGCTAGATGCCCTGAATCTCTTGTAGAAGTCACATTTCTCCTTTCTCGCTTAGATCTAGACTGAAATATCTTTTCCTCTATCAAAACAAACAAAACCTAGAGCTAAAATCAACCTGGTCGTAACCAGTCCACTCTATGGGGGCGACCAACTTCTTCTGGTCGCTTTGTGTACACAGGAAGGGGGCGATCGACCTAAAAAACGTGATGTTTTGAAGGGATTTTCCTCAAATTTTTTCACCAGAGTGCCTTGAAACGCCCCTCCTCATGTTGTGGGTTGCTCAAACTTCAAATTTTTCTGTAATAACTTGCAAATTGCTCTCCGATCTTCAAAGAGTCTTCCTCCTGCTTTGATACCATGTTCATGTTCAAGCAGAGGCAAGAAAAAACAAAACAGAGTATGAACACACACAACAATGGAGCTCTTAAGCTCTCCTTCGCATTCATATAGAACACTGAAAAAAATACATGAGATGAGATATTTCTCTAGAATTCTTCATCCTTCCCCTACCTAATAACTCCAACTTCATGTATCTTATCTATGCAATTAATATGCCTATCCATCTATCTATTTTAGTCAAACAAGTAATGAGGGAGAAATTACATCATTCAACAAGCATGAGAATCGCAACACGTCTAAGCTGGATCTCAACAACACAATGTGAATTGCAACGCGTCTAAGCTGGTTCACCATCTCTAATGCTGTTTTCAAAATCCCTTGTTTAACCAAGAGGATAGAATTCAGATTGAGCAAACAAGTGCTTCTCCAATTTGCTTAATAACAGTGGGATAGTGTGAAGTTAAATACAAAAAATTATGGAATAGTACTCAATGGACTTCCTTCTTCAAACTTGCGTTGCTCTTCCAGCCCCGGGCCTGTCTATCTAAATGGTACTCGATGGAAGTCCTTGTCAAGGTAAGAGCTTTCGATCTCCATTGTTGAATTAGTTTATTAGCATGAACTTATTTTTGTTTTGAATTTATGAAGCATTTAGAAGAATCAAAAGAGACTGGAATCAAAATTCTAATCAACTTTAAAATCAAATTAAAAAGTATATACAGTAATCAACTTAATCTTATACATACTTAATATATAAAATGCACTTCATTTTTTTAGTTATATTCATTTAATGTGTTCTGTTAAGAATTTTGCATCATTAAAATTTAGATGTTTTCTGTACTTACAATGTTGAGGACTTTGGAATATTGATCTCCAATTAATTGCAAACAGGGATCAGAGGGCGGTAAATGGTAGCAGTAAAACATTACCGTGCAAGAAACGATCGAGCTGATGTTACATTCTATAACCTATTGATGTTACATTCTATAATCTATCATGAACGAATTCTGCCTAAGAATTTTCTTCAACAGTATGTTGCTATTCTGATTCTGACTCGGTGTTAATTCGTTTTACTAATGACTGAATAATTTCCGAATAGCGGTTATGAACGTGGTACCGTGGGCCAAACCGAAAGCAAAAGTGGAGGATCAAGAATATTATCATGAAGAGAGAGTGAGGGAGCGCAAAATATCCTAGTTAAATGACAGAATCGTGGGTGACCTAATGCTCAACACCATAAAAGAAAATAAATAAGACATAAATGATTTTGATCTTTCAACTTTGAAGATATTTGGATTCTTGGGTTCAGCTAGCTTGCTCGTGCCTACGTACTATAGCTGAAACCCTCAATACCAAAAGTAGTGTGCACTTTTCTTCATATCAGTGTTTTGCTTAAAACATTAATTACAGATTCCCAGTTTTGAAAATCCTCCGATTACTTCAGGTTTTCCCGTGGCATCTTTACATTGTTTTTCTAACGTCGAAAACAAAGGAAATAAACACCGAGATAGCTGCCACACAGCTTAGTTTATCCTTTTCATATATTTAAATA
>JASDQU010587429.1:29352-40667 GCA_032191745.1 Picea mariana | reverse complement strand
TGGGCACTGGTTCTTGACTGAGTCATGATGTGTTGTGACTTCGGCTGGATATAGTTCGATAACGCGTTGATCATAGCAGTGCTCCTCCTCCATGTTACTTGGCGCTTGTGCATTGTGCTTTGACTTGATAATGTATGAGCTCTAATCCATGTTTCATGTTGATGGCAGTTTCTTGGCTTGATAGCTATAATGGAGATTGAATGCGAAGTGTAGCAGGACTAATAATTTTTATTTTTTTTCTGTTATTACTTTTGTTATATATCTTTTATTATTATTATTATTATTATTATTATTATAGTTATAAATACATATATTTTATATATGTTTATTCATATATGGTTATGTATATATATATTTAGAAAATAATGGGCATAATTGATATATATATATATATATATATATATATATATATTGTTTTATTAATTGTTGGTTTATTTGTAGCAAGTGTTAAAATTCATTTAACACTTTCACTATGTAAAATATTATACCATTTTACTTTCAATGAGCATAATGTTTATATATATATATATAGATCTATATATAAAACAATTTGTGGGCTTGGCTTGTAGGTTAGGTGGAGGTGGAGGTGAAGCTTTGAGTCTAAGCTTGGCCCTCGGGCCCAAATTTATATCTAATTAAAGGGTTCTAGGTCCCCTCTTTCCCAAGGTTTTCAGGTTGCAGGTTTTCAGGGCTGATTTCAATATATATTTACCTTAAAAAATTTATCCAGGGTTTCAATATAACTATTTATAAGTTGTTTAAATTTTTGGGTTGGAATAGTTCCATTCGTGAACTTTCCTTCATATATGCAGGTAGGTGGGTAGGCCCTGGTCCAAGTTTTTAAACCAGGACTCTGATACCATGTGTAAGACCCTTTACTAAGGCTTGAAAGTTAAATGGTAAATTTGTAATCTAAATTACTTTTCCTTTCTTGAACACGACATCAAATTTCTATTTATGTTTGCATTACAACAAATCTAACTAATTTATGTTGAAGTTCTAGCAAATTAACCAGCTAAATATTAAATTCTCATTTTATACAGTCCAAAATAGTCAAAAAATAGATTACTCAACATATTACACAATTTCAATGCATAGGTACATATCATAACTTTCATGTAGACAAAATTAGTACCATATCTTTCATTCAAACAAATATAATACTGGTAAAATACCTCTTGAAGAAGAAGTTTTTCCTTTTCTTTCCTATTGTTGCTAACTGCCTAAAGACTGCTTGAAACTACCTGAAAACTGAATCTTTTCATCCCAACGAGCTAGGAACAGAGCCTCTCTGGTTCCAGGAACCCTTGCGGTTTCCTGGCCCTCCGAGCCCAAAATCCCCTATAACCCCAGTGCCCCTTGTGACATACCTCCAACAAGCTCCTCAACAAAACCACAACAAGCTCCTTCAAAAAACCAGAACCAGATCCTCCAAACAGATCCTGTAATACCATCACCCTAAAATAATGTTCCCCCCTTGCCTTATCCTCCCCTCCCATCATTCACCGCCTTGTTCCTTCATTTAATTCTCAACTACCCTCCCTCAATTAGGTGTCAACCACATTGTCCCCTTTTCATTAGTGGGTTAATCTTCCAATACAAAATAATAATTAATAATTTATTAAGATGGATTTTATTAAACAGATTTTAAATCATGAAATTAATTAATTAATTAATTAAACCAATATTCATTCAACAAATATTTAACCAGGACAATTAATTAATTAATTAATTAAACTAATATACATTAAAAAATTATTTAAATCATGACAAATGATTAATTACTTAGGATTGTTACACACATCAAGGCATGGAACAACTAAGAAGATATACCAATGTAAAGAGGAATGATGGATGATTCTATTGTGGTAAGTTAGGCCATGTTTCTAAGGACTGTAGGAAGAGGAAATTTGATGGGTTCAAATATAGAAGGAATATAGGGAATTTTGTTGATAAATATGTCACAGTAAATGATTTTAAAAATATCAAATTTTTTTTCGGATGTTTCTTTATCCGTGAAAACTCGTGATGTTAATGGCCAATTTGGTGCTTCAATTCATATTTCATTCAATAGGGATTGGTTTCATACATATCATGCAATTAGTAATGGATCCCATATCTATGTAGGATATGATAGATCACATGAAATTAAATGTTATGGAGATATTTGTGTGGAATTATCTAGTGGTCACGAGAAACAAATATAGAATGTGATGTATGTTCTAGGAATAAAAAAGAATCTAATTTCAGTTTCCACTATTACAGGTCAAGATTTAAAAGTTGAATTTTTTAAGTCACAATCTGTTGTGAAGGACATACAATATTGCTACAAAGTTGTAGCAACATGAGTCAGAGTTGGAGGACTGTAAAATATTGATGTGACAAGGAGTAATCATCAATCATTGGCATCAACACCTATTTCAATGAAAGAATTATGGCATCGTAGGTATGGAAATTTAAATCATAATGATATTATGTTACTCCAAAAGAATGAAATGGTGAAGGGTATTCCAATTCATAAGTATCAACATGTTGAACATGAGGGGCATGCATTAGATTAAAAACACAGGGAATATTTTCCTACACATACAGATCAAAGGAAATGACATATTCTTGAAATATTACATATTGATCTGTGTGGCCCCATGCAAAATTGGTGGAGAATGTTATTTTCTTATGTTCATTAATGATAGAACTAGATACACTTGGGTCTATTTTATCATAAAGAAAAGTTATGCATTTTAATATTTTAATGAATTTAAGAACATGGTTCAAAATAAAATGGGAAGGTATATCAAAATCCACAGATTAGATCAAGGGGGGAGTACACATCAAGAAACTTCGTCAAATATTAGAAAAGAAATTGTATTTGGCAATAGTTTACAATGCCACATATTGCTCAACAAAATGGAGTGGTTGAGAGAAAAAATACAACCTTTGTTGAATGTGCTCGAAGCATGAATAAAGGTAAAAATATCATGAATGGTTTTGGGGATGAAGAAATCAATATTGTTGTGTATCTGAGAAATAGAAGTCCTACAAAATGTTTAGAGAATAAAAATCCTTTTGAAGCACTTTATGGCTATAAATCAATAGTAAGTCATGTAAGACATTTTGGAATAAAAGCATGTTATCATGTTCCTAAATAATATAGGAGAAATCATGATGCAAGGAAATCGAACACATTTGTTTTGGTTAGTGTTCTGATCATAAATCATATAAAATGTATGATCCGAACACTCATAATGTTTTTGCAATAAGAGATGTTTCATTTCATGAATATACAGATGAATGTCGAAAACAAGATGGTAATGATGTATGGAATATTTCTAAAGATAGTGATGAGAATTCCAAAGAAGAAGATGATGAACAATTTCAACAAGCTTCAATCACCATCGACATTTCAATTATCCATAGTACACCAAGAAGAAGAGGAAATCCACAAAGTAAAAGAAGAGGTGAAGGAAATCCACAAAGCAAAATAAGAGGTGAAGGAAGTCCACAAATAAATGTAGCACCAAGGAGACCAAATCAAACACTTGTAAGTTATAAATATTATGCATTAATGATTCAAGTTACAGAAGTAAAGGAACCTTTAAATTTTGAACAAGTTAAATACCATAAAATATGGATGGATGCTATGAAAGAATAATATGATTCTATAATGAAAAATGAAACATGGGAACTGAGATAATTTCCTGAGAATAAAGTCTCTATAGGTTCGAAGTGGTTATACAAGGGTGAGTGCAAGCTAATGATGGTCTCTCATGATGCTTTAGTGGAAATGAAAACTGGGAAAAACAACAATCTATTAACTTGGAGAGATTATTCAAGGTACTTTTACAATGAATTTGAATATGGTGTAAGAAGATGAAACGTAGGAAATTGAATTATATTTCCGAATATATATATTTTATTCATAGACATTGTGAATAACTATGTGAAATTTGATTTTTCATAATAGTGTCATATTATTTTTCGAACAAAATATAAGGTATATGTTTTTGTTCATGTATGTGTTGAGTACCTTAACGATGGAATTTCGTTCCAAAAACTTGTACACTTCTAGACAACCTATTTTTTTATGTCGCATATTTTTTGGAAATTTGTAATATTAATTTTATATTTTCTTAAAATTATCAAAGTCAACATATTCCTAAGATTACGACATGTTGTGTTTGTGCAGGGTAAGAGGGTCTTAACATGATCAAAACATTTTTTATTTTAGATCGTAGGTATTGGTCTCATCTAGTTCTACATATAACTCATTTGAGAAATGGTTAAGATGAGACAATTTTATAGTGGAAATAAGAGATGTATGTATTCTACGGATTTTGATATATGTGAATAAAACAATAGATCAAAAATACTAAAAAAAATATAAAAAATCATATATTTGAAATCTACATAGCCGATTCTATCTATGTCTATAGTTTTGTCAACAAATAAATTGTTTAGCCTATAGAAAAATAACTTCAAAGACATAGATATATAAGGGTATTCAAAAAAATGGAGGTTTTTATCAATTTGGAGACTGAACCACTATGCTTTTCATATGAAATCTAACTACGAGCAAACCAAGTTAGCATACACCTTATCAATCCTACCCAAAACAAATTAATTCAAAAGAACACATGCACTCTCTAGGAGCACAAATGTGCTCTTAAAATTCATTCCCTTTCTATCTCTCTCTCCTCTCTCTCTTGCATCTATCCCCCCCTCTCTATTTCCCTCTCACTCTCACTCTCTACCCCCCTATATGTCTCCCTCTCTCTCCCTCAAAATCCTATACATGGTAAGACCTAAACATGGAAATACCTAGAAATCATAAGGCATGGAAAGAGCTATACCTAGAACTTACCTTGACATGCCTTAGACTCTCACACCCACTCCCTCTCTCTCCCTCTCTCTCTCTCTCTCTCTCTCTCTCTCTCTCTCTCTCTTCCCCTTTGTCCATCCCTCCCCTCTCTCTTCCACTTCTCTTCCACCCTTTCTCTCTCTCCTCATTATTAGTATCAGTGTCACTCTATGTGCCCCTCTTTATCTCTTCATTCCCCCTCTCTATTTCCTTGGTATCCCCTCCTTCCTCTCACTTTCTCTCTACCCGACCTTCTATGTCTCTCTCTATGCTTCCATTCCTCTCACTATCCCTCTCTCTACCCCCCTCTCTATCTCACTCTCCCTCCCTATCACACTTTGTCTCTACCTCTCCTCTTTGTCTTACTCTCTCCCCCCCTCCTCCATGTCTGTATCTACCTCTCCTCATTATCTTTCTCTCTCCCCCTCTCACACTCTCATGCACTCCCTCTCTCTCTCTACCTTCCTCCTTTTCTCTACCCATACCTCCTAATATCTCTCTTATATCTCTCCTAAATATACCCCTCTCTCCTACATTTATCTCTCTCTCTACCTCCCTCCCTGTCTTCCCCTCTCTCCCTCTAATAGTCTCACACACTCCCTCTACTACCCTTCTATGTCTTTGTCTCTCTCCCTTTCACACACACTTTCTATCCCTTCTCTATGTATTCCTCTATCTCTACCTCCCACACTTTAACATACTCACTCTCTACCTCTCCTCCTTGTCTTCCCCTTTCTCCCTCTCACACTCTCGTAGACATAGTTTATATCCCCCCATTCTATGCCATCCTATCTCTCCCTCCCATAATATAACACACTCACTCTCTACCTCTCTCTACCTCCCCTCTTTGTCTACCTCTTTCTCCCTCCCACACTTTTGCACACACACTTTCTATCCCCACTCTATGGCTTCATCTGTCTCCCTCCCACAATCCAACACACTCACTCTCTACCTCCCCTCTTTGTCTTCCTCTCTCTCCATCCCACACTCTCTCAATCTAGAAAGAGTGGTACATTGCAAGGAAAGGAATGGTAAGGAAAGAAATTACCTTAAACTAGACCTGGAAAGGAATTTCAATAATCAAACCTAGACCTAGACCTTGCCTCATTGTGTCACACACTCTCGCATCCACTTCCTCACTATATACTCCCTCTTTGACTCTCTCCATCTCTCTCCCTCCTCTGTCCCTGCCTCCCTCTCTCTCTCTCTCTCTTTCTCTCTCTCATCCTCCCTCTTCCCATTTGTATGTCCCTTCCCCTAATCTCTCTCTCTCTCTCTCTCTCTCTCTCTACCGATATTTATCTCTTTTTCATTCAAGCTCCCTCTCTATCTCTCTCCATCTCACTCTTGACCTCTCATCTTCAATTCTTGTCTCTCTCCCTCCCTCCCCTTATTTATCTACCCCCCTCTATTTATACCCTATCCCTCAATATCTCCATCTGAATCTCAAGATCTTTTTTACTCTTGTTGTCTTTTTCCCTCCCTCCTCTTATATTCTTCCCCCCCCCTCTCTCTTTAATGTACTCCTTAGAGATCTCTCCCACTCACTCTGTATCCCCCTCTATTTCTCACTCACTCTATCCCCCTCCCTCTCTCTCCTCTATTATCCACCCATTTCTCTCTTTATATATCTCTACCCCCCTTTCCTCTATCTTCCCCCTTCATCTCACACTCAGTATCACTATCTCTCTACCCCCTCCTTCATCCATCTCTGTCTCCCCCTCCCTCCCACTATCTCTCTATCTTATACATATACCCCTTCCCACTATCTCTCCTCCCCTTCCTCTCACTCTCTCTCTCTACCCCCTCTCTTTGTCTCCCTCTCACACACTCAAAAACTCCTTTTCCATTCCCCCTCTCTTTCTTTCACTTCCCCCCATCTCACACTCACACATTCTGTCTATACCCCCTTTCTCCCTCTATCTCTTCCCATCCTTCCCACTATCTCTCCTCTTTTTCTCTCCTACATATGCTACCTCTTTATCTCTCTACTTTTCGTTAGGATCACTCTCACACTCTCTTTTCCCCTCATTCTCTCTCCCTCCTTGTCTCCTCTTTTCCCCTAGTTCTACATCCCTCTCTCTATGTCCATATAAAGGTGAGGTAGGTCTCACAACGAATAAAGGATATGTCTAAAAAAGAAATGTAGCCTCACCTGTAAGGTGAGGGTTGAGTTTTTTTTCTTCTTCCAATGGAGTAATTATACGAGTACTTATATGAATATGACCATGACCTATACCATGAAATAGACCTATACCATGACCTACACCCCCCTAGATCTATCTAATCCTATGCATAACCTATACTCTACCCTTAACAACCTCAATACCTAATAACTAAGTGCAGTATGACTATACCTCTTGTTTAATAATGATATTTTATGGATATGGACATTCACCTACAACTTAATAATGATTTCACATGGTTTAATAATGATTATGGTACATCCATTCTTCTTTTTTATTTTAATATAAGGATAATATTGTAGTGGATTCAATATTATTTATTCACAATTAATGTTCTACTCCCTGAGTATGCATGCCAAGGCAAGGCATGGATCAATAGGGATTTTAAGTTATGTTGTTTTCCATGTAATCCAAAAGAAGCTATGGATCAATAATATAATGACACTACACCATAGGGATGGAACATAAACCTATTCAATGACATTCATTTCTATGTAAATCCTATTAATAATAACATTCTATGTTTCACAACTATAAAGATACCTTAGATCTGTGTTTCAAGTTTTGTGAATGATTTTATGGTTAGGAACTCATGGATGATCATTGATTTACCTAGTAAGTTCTCTTTCTAAGTCGTTGATGTTTATTTCTTGTATGTGTTAAATAAATTTTAGATCAAAGTGGTGATATTGCATGTTATCCTGTATTCGTCTTAAATTAACCTAGTATTGAAACCCTTAATATTTTTGTTAGATTAGGACTTAACCTCAATTTCCAACATTTTTAGATTGATGTTTAGGGTTTAATTGTCATCTTTCACTCTTATAATACACCTTGACACCTTTTATTACATTTCTGTCATAATTTTCATCCCTTTCGGGCTTGATGTCTTGAATATTCTAGGGTTGTTATGTGCCATCTTCCATTTCATAAAGCATTTGTTATCTAAAACCTAGTTTAGGCTTGCATTTTTATCCCCCTTTCATTGCATGATTACTTTTTTTAAGGGTTGTTATATTTTTCCTATCATAACTTGTCATATTGTTTAAGTTAAACATCTTAATGACAATTTTTATAAGAACTATAGTTTCCTTATTTATTTGTGGTGTTTGGGACTTCCCATTGACTTGTTTGAACTTAGTTAATATCATTTATTATCTTGTAAAGGAATGGAAATGGCATGACATGGCTTGGAAAGTCATAGAAATGGCATGGAAAGTCATGGCATGCCATGGAAATGGCATGGCAATGGCATGCCATGTAAATGGCATCACAATGGCATGACATGGAAATGACATGGAAATGGAATTCCATGGAAATGGCATGACAATGGCATGCCATGGAAATGACATGGAAATGGCATGCCATGGAATGACTTAGAAGGGGATGGTAATGGCATGGCTTGGAAAGACATGAAAATGGCATGACATGGAAATGGTATGGAAATTACATGGAAAGGAAAGGAATACAATAGAATGTCATGGCAAGGAAATTAATGGCATGCAATGGTATGGAATGGAATGGAAAGGTAGCATGGCATGGCATGGAATGACATGTTAAGGAAAGGCTTGCAATGACATGTCATGGAATGGAAAGGAATTTCATGGTATGCCATGGAAAGGTATGACATGGAAAGGAAATGCATGAAATGAAATGTCATGGGAAGGAAATACATGCCATGGAATGGCTTGGTAAGGCATGGCATGTTATGGCATGGAAAGGCAAGGCATGGCATGGCTTGACATGGAAAGGAAATGAAAGGCATGCCATGGAAAGGAAAGGCATGGCATGGCATGGATTGACAAGGAATGGCATGCCATGGCATGGAATGTCATGGAAAGAAAATAAAAGGCATGGCATGACATGGAATGGAAAGGAAATACATGGCATGGCATGGAAAGGAAAGGAAATGCATGACATGGAAAGAAATGGCATGGCATGTCATGGAAAGGAAAGACATGGCATGGAAAGGGAGGTCATGAAATGTCATGTCATGGTAGGGAAAGACATGGCATGGCATGGATTGGCAAGGAATGCCATGTAAAGGGAAGGTATGGAATGGCATGGTATAGAAAGGAAAGTCATGCAATGGAAAGGAAAAGCATGGAATGGCATGGCATCACAAGGAGAGGCAAGGCATGGAAAGGCAAGGCATGCAAGGAAAGGCAAGGCATGGAAAGGAAAGGCATGGAAAGGAAAGACATGGAATGATTTGGAAAGGAAAGGCATGACATGACATGGCATGAAATGCCAACTCTAGGGAAGGAAAGACATGGTATGGCTTGGTAAGGTATGCAAAATTTTTCACCTAGAGTTAAAATTTCATAACCACTTCATTGGATGGAAAGGAACTAGATGATAAACACTTCTTGAACCAAACAATGTCTTGAAACCATCAATTTCAAGGTTATATTAGGAATTTCCCTCAATTTCCAGCCTTATTGGCTTCATGACTAGGGTTTAATTGTCATATTTCAGACTTATAATACACCTTGACAACTTTTGTTAAATTTATGTCATAAGTTTCATCCCTTTAGGGATTTATGTCTTGAATATTCTAGGGAATTTATGTGTCATCTTCCATTTCATAAAGAATTTGTTATCTAAACCCTAGTTTAGGCTTTCATTTTCAACCCCCTTTTGTTGCATGATTACTTGTTTTAAGGGTTGTTATATTTGTTCAGTTGTAACTTGTAATATTGTTGAAGTTAAACATATTAATCACAAGTTTTATAACAACTATAGTTTCCTTATTGATTTGTGATTTTTGGGACTTCCCATTGAATGGGAAAGGCATGGAAATGGAATGGAAATGTCATGGAAAGCAAGGCATGCAATAACATGTCATGGAAAGGCATGCCATGGATTGTCTTGGAAAGGAATGGCATGACATGGCATGGCATGGAAAGGAAAGGAATGTCATGGCAAGGCATGTCATGGAAGGGAATGTAAAGGAAAGGAATGAAATTGCATGTCATGGCAAGGCAAGGCATATCATGGCATGGCAAGGTTATGAATGAAATGACATTTCATGGCAAGGCATGGCTTGGAAAGGAATGACATGGCATGACATGGCATGGCAAGGAAAGGCATGGCATTGAAAGGCATGGAAAGGAAAGGAATGAAATGAAATGTCATGACAAGGCAATGCATGGCATGGCATGGAAATAGTATGGTATGGAAATGGAATGGAATGAAAATGGGAAGGCATGGAAATGGGATGCAATGAAATGTCATGAAAATGCATGGAAATAACATGGCATGGCTTATAAAGACATGGAAATGGCATGGAATGGAAAGGAATGGAAATGGCATGGCATGGCGTGTCATGGAAACGTGAGGCATGAAAATGACATGACATGGCTTGGAAACGAATGACAGTGGCATGGAAATGGAATGGAATGGCATGGAAAGGCGTGGAAATGGCATGGGAATGGCATGGCATGGCATGTCACGGATGGGAAAGGAACTTAAAATGTCATAAACACTTCATCAGATGAAAAGGAACTTTGTGATATAAATTTAAGTCATGTGTTACACATAAAAAATACTCACTTTGATAGTGTCTCAAGTGTCGTCATTACAGGTGTCGCATTTTGCTCACAAGTGTCGCAAGTGTCAGGGAAGCATGCTGCCATGATGCCTATGTCGTCCCTATAACGACATGAGAAGGACACTTGAAACACCTCAAAAATTTCATTTGGAAGAGGAGAAATGAGTTAGAAGGCTTGCAAACCTTTTGTCATCTAAAGCACCTCAAAAACTGAATTTTTGGAGGAGAGCGATCCCCTATACCTCTTATGGGAGTGCCGACGCTCCCCCTTACACAGTTTGGGAGCATTATAAAGCTCCTCTAGCCCTTTTGAAGGAGCATTGTGGATTTTGAGAGCACTGGCACCCCCCTAAAGCCTACTAGGGAGCGCTACAACGCTATGATGGTCCTTTCGAGGGAGCGCTACCTATTCTGGGCAGTAGTTAAGTTGTTGAGATGAATGGGGGAAGGATCTTTTCATTCTTAGAAGGTTGTTGAGCTCGAATCCCTAGTCCACCATGATCTTAGGGTAGATCCTAAAATGAAGGAGGAAAATCCTCACCTTCCCCAAGGATATCTCAAGCTGTTGAGCCTCTCCAAGGCTATACAAGCAAGCTTTCTCATGGTGAAAGAAGGACTGAAAAGAGAGAATCACACCAAACTTATGATCTCATAAGTGGTGCTGGAAGTGGAAGAATTGCTAGCATGAAACCTATGATCTCATAGGAAACACATAGTT
>JASDQU010587429.1:14459-28723 GCA_032191745.1 Picea mariana | reverse complement strand
CATTAATGATTCAAGTTACAGAAGTAAAGGAACCTTTAAATTTTGAACAAGTTAAATACCATAAAATATGGATGGATGCTATGAAAGAATAATATGATTCTATAATGAAAAATGAAACATGGGAACTGAGATAATTTCCTGAGAATAAAGTCTCTATAGGTTCGAAGTGGTTATATAAGGGTGAGTGCAAGCTAGTGATGGTCTCTCGTGATGCTCTAGTGGAAATGAAAACCGGGAAAAACAACAATCTATTAACTTGGAGAGATTATTCAAGGTACTTTTACAATGAATTTGAATATGGTGTAAGAAGATGAAACGTAGGAAATTGAATTATATTTCCGAATATATATATTTTATTCATAGAAATTGTGAATAACTATGTGAAATTTGATCTTTTATAACAGTGGCATATTATTTTTCTAACAAAATATAAGGTATATGTTTTTGTTCATGTATGTTTTGAGTACCTTAACGATGGAATTTCATTCGAAAAACTTGTACACTTCTAGACAACCTATTTTTTTATGTCGCGTATTTTTTGGAAATTTGTAATATTAATTTTATATTTTCTTAAAATTATCAAAGTCAACATATGCCTAAGATTACGACATGTTGTGTTTGTGCAGGATAAGAGGGTCTTAACATGATCAAAACATTTTTTATTTTAGATCGTAGGTATCGGTCTCATCTAGTTCTACATATAACTCATTTCAGAAATGGTTAAGACGAGACAATTTTATAGTGGAAATAAGAGATGTATGTATTCTACAGATTTTGATATATGTGAATAAAACAATAGTAAAAAAATAGTAAAAAAAATAAAATCATATATTTGAAATCTACATAGCCGACTCTATCTATGTCTATAGTTTCGTCAACAAATAAATTGTTTAGCCTATAGAAAAATAACTTTAAAGACATAGATATAGAGGGGTATTAAAAAAAATGGAGGTTTTTATCAATTTGGAGACCGAACCACTATGCTTTTCATATGAAATCTAACTATGAGCAAACCAAGTTAGCATACACCTTATCAGTCCTACCCAAAACAAGTTAATTCAAAATAACACATGCACTCTCTAGGAGAACAAATACGCTCTTAAAATTCATTCCCTTTCTATCTCTCTCTCCTCTCTCTCTTGCATCTATCCCCCGCTCTCTATGTCCCTCTCACTCTCACTCTCAACCCCCCTATATGTCTCCCTCTCTCTCCCTCACAATCCTATACATGGTAATACTTAGACATGGCAATACTTAGAAATCACAAGGCATGGAAAGAGCTATACCTAGAACTTACCTTGACATGCCTTATAATATTACACCCACTCCCTCTCTCTCTCTCTCTCTCTCTCTCTCTCTCTTCCCCTTTTTCCATCCCTCCCCTCTCTCTTCCACTTGTCTTCCACCCTTTCTCTCTCTCCTCATTATTATTATCAGTATCACTCTATGTGCCCCTCTTTATCTCTTCATTCCCCCTCTCTATTTCCTCGGTATCCCCTCCTTCCTCTCACTTTTTCTCTACCTGAACTTCTATGTCTCTCTCTATTCTTCCATTCCTCTCACTATCCCTCTATCTACCCCCCTCTCTATCTCCCTCTCCCTCCCTATCACACTTTGTCTCTACCTCTCCTCTTTGTCNCTCTCTCCCCCTCTCACACTCTCATGCACTCCCTCTCTCTCTCTACCTTCCTCCTTTTCTCTACCCATACCTCCTAATATCTCTCTTATATCTCTCCTAAATATACCCCTCTCTCCTACATTTATCTCTCTCTCTACCTCCCTCCTTGTCATCCCCTCTCTCCCTCTAATAGTCTCACACACTCTCTCTACTACCCTTCTATGTCTTTGTCTCTCTCCCTCCCACACACACCTTCTATCCCTTCTCTATGTATTCCTCTATCTCTACCTCCCACACTTTAACATACTCACTCTCTACCTCCCCTCCTTGTCTTCCCCTCTCTCCCTCTCACACTCTTGCACACACAGTTTATATCCCCCCATTCTATGTTATCCTATCTCTCCCTCCCATAATCTAACACACTCACTCTCTAACTCCCCTCTTTAGCTACCTCTCTCTACCTCCCCTCTTTGTCTACCTCTTTCTCCCTCCCACACTTTTTCACACACACTTTCTATCCCCACTCTATGTATTCATCTATCTCCCTCCCATAGTCCAACACACTCACTCTCTACCTCCTCTCTTTGTCTTCCTCTCTCTTGATCCCAGACTCTCTCAATATAGAAAGAGTGGTACATTGCAAGGAAAGGAATGGTAAGGCAAGAAATTACCTTAAACTAGACCTGGAAATGATTTTCAATACTCATACCTAGGCCTAGACCTTGCCTCATTGTGTCACACACTCTCGCATCAACTTCCTCCCTATATACCCCCTCTTCAACTCTCTCCATCTCTCTCCCTCATCCGTCCCTACCTCTCTCTCTCTCTCTCATCCTCCCTCTTCCCATTTGTATGTCCCTTCCCCTAATCTGTCTCTCTCTCTCTCTACTGATATTTATCTCTTTTTCATTCAAGCTCCCTCTCTATCTCTCTCCATCTCACTCTTGACCTCTCATCTTCAATTATTGTCTCTCTCCCTCCCTCCCCTTATTTATCTACCCCCCTCTATTTATACCCTATCCCTCAATATCTCCATATGAATCTCAATATCTATTTTACTCTTGTTATATTTTTCCCTCCCTCCTCTTATATTCTTCCCCCCCCTCTCTCTCTCTTTAATGTACTCCTTAGAGATATCTCCCACTCACTCTGTATCCCCCTCTATTTCTCACTCACTATATTCCCCTCCCTCTCTCTCCCCTATTATCCACCTATTTCTCTCTTTATATATCTCTACACCCCTTTCCTCTATCTTCCCCCTTCATCTCACACTCAGTATCACTATCTCTGTACCCCCTCCTTCATCCATATCTCTCTCCCCCTCCCTCCCACTATCTCTCTATCTCATACATATACCCCTCTCGACTATCTCTCCTCCCCTTCCTCTCACTCTCTCTCTCTACCCCCTCTCTTTGTCTCCCTCTCACACACTCAAAAACTCCTTTTCCATTCCCCCTCTCTTTCTTTCTCTTCCCCTCATCTCACACTCACACATTCTCTCTATACCCCCTTTCTCACTCTATCTCTTCCCATCCTTCCCACTATCTCTCCTCTTTTTCTCTCCTACATATGCTACCTCTTTATCTCTCTAATTTTCGTTAGGATCACTCTCACACTCTCTTTTCCCCTCATTCTCTCTCCCTCCTTGTCTCCTCTTTTCCCCTAGTTCTACATCCCTCTCTCTCTGTCCATATAAAGGTGAGGTAGGTCTCACAACGAGTAAAGGATATGTGTAAAAAAAAAATGTAGCCTCACCTGTAAGGTGAGGGTTGAGTTTTTTTTCTTCTTCCAATGGAGTAATTATATGAGTACTTATATGAATATGACCATGAATGATACCATGAACTACACCTATACCATGACCTACACCCCCCTAGATCTATCTAGTCCTATGCATAACCTATACTCTACCCTTAACCACCTCAACACCTAATCACTAAGTGCAGTATGACTATACCTCTTGTTTAATAATGATATTTTATGGATATGGCCATTCACCTACAACTTAATAATGATTTCACATGGTTTAATAATGATTATGGTACATCCATTCTTCTTTTTAATTTTAATATAAGGATAATATTGTAGTGGATTCAATATTATTTATTCACAATTAATGTTCTACTCCCTTAGTATGCATGCCAAGGCAAGGCATGGATCAATAAGGATTTTAAGTTATGTTGTTTTCCATGCAATACAAAAGAAGCTATGGATCAATAATATAATGACACTACACCATAGGGATGGAACATAAACCTATTCAATGAAATTCATTTCTATGTAAATCCTATTAATAATGACAATCTATGTTTCAGAACTATAAAGATACCGTAGATCTATGTTTCAAGTTTTGTGAATGATTTTATGGTTAGGAACTCATGGATGATCATTGATCTACCTAGTAAGTTCTGTTTCTAAGTCTTTGATGCTTATTTATTGTATGTGTTAAATAATTTTTTTATCAAAGTGGTGATATTGCATGTTATCCTGTATTTGTCTTAAATTAACCTAGTATTGAAACCCTTAATTTTTTGGTTAGATTAGGACTTACCCTCAATTTCCAACATTTTTAGATTGGTGTTTAGGGTTTAATTGTCATCTTTCACTCTTATAATACACCTTGACACCTTTTATTACATTTCTGTCATAATTTTCATCCCTTTCGAGCTTGATGTCTTGAATATTCTAGGGTTGTTATGTGCCATCTTCTATTTCAGAAAGCATTTGTTATCTAAACCCTAGTTTAGGCTTGCATTTTTATCCCCCTTTAATTTCATTATTACTTGTTTTAAGAGTTTTTATATTTTTCCTATCATAACTTGTCATATTGTTTAAGTTAAACATCTTAATGACGATTTTTATAACAACTATAGTTTCCTTATTTATTTGTGGTGTTTGGGACTTCCCATTAACTTGTTTGAACTTAGTTAATATCATTTATTGTCTTGTAAAGGAATGGAAATGGCATGAAATGGTTTGCAAAGTAATAGAAATGGCATGGAAAGGCATGGAATGCCATGGAAATGGCATGGCAATGGCATGCCATGTAAATGGCATGACAATGGCATGCCATGGAAATGGCATGACAATGGCATGCCATGGAAATTACATGGCAATGGAATTCCATGGAAATGGCATGACAATGGCATGCCATGGAAATGACATGGAAATGGCATGCCATGGAATGGCTTAGAAGGGCATGGTAATGGCATGGCTTGGAAAGACATGGAAATGGTATGGAAATTACATGGAAAGAAAAGGAATACAATAGAATGTCATGGCAAGGAAATTCATGGCATGGAATGGTATGGCATGGCATGGAAAGGAAATTCATGGCATGGCATGGAATGACATGTTAAGGCAAGGCTTGTAATGACATGTCATGGAATGGAAAGGAATTTGATGGTATGCCATGGAAAGGTATGACATGGAAAGGAAATTCATGAAATGAAATGTCATGGGAAGGAAATACATGCCATGGAATGGCTTGGTAAGGCATGGCATGTCATGGCATGGAAAGGCAAGGCATGGAATGGCATGACATGGAAATGAAATGAAAGGCATGCAATGGCATGCCATGGCAAGGAAAGGCATGGCATGGCATGGATTGACAAGGAATGACATGCCATGGCATGGAATGTCATGGAAAGAAAATAAAAGGCATGGAATGACATGGGATGGAAAGGAAATACATGGCATGGCATGGAAAGGGAGGTCATGAAATGTCATGTCATGGCAGGGAAAGACATTGCATGGCATGGATTGAAAAGGAATGCCATGTAAAGGGAATGTATGGAATGGCATGGCATAGAAAGGAAAGTCATGCAATGGAAAGGAAAATCATAGAATGACATGGAATCACAAGGAGAGGCAAGGCATGGAAAGGCAAGGCATGCAAGGAAAGGAAAGGCATGGAAAGGAAAGACATGGAATGGCTTGGAAAGGAAAGGCATGACATGACATGGCATGGAATGCCAACTCTAGGGAAGGAATGGCATGGTATGGCTTTGTAAGTTTTCACCTAGAGTTAAAATTTCATAACCACTTCATTGGATGGAAAGGAACTAGATGATAAACACTTCTTGAACCAAACAATGTATTGAAACCATCAATTTCAAGGTTATATTAGGAATTTCCCTCAATTTCCAGCCTTATTAGCTTCACGAATAGGGTTTAATTGTCATCTTTCAGACTTATAATACACCTTGACAAATTTTATTAGATTTATGTCATAAGTTTCATCCCTTTAGGGATTTATGTCTTCAATATTCTAGGGAATTTATGTGTCATCTTCCATTTCATAAAGAATTTGTTATCTAAACCCTAGTTTAGGCTTTCATTTTCAACCCCCTTTTGTTGCATGATTACTTGTTTTAAGGGTTGTTGTATTTGTTCAGTTGTAACTTGAAATATTGTTGAAGTTAAACATATTAATCACAAGTTTTATAAAAAATATAGTTTCCTTATTGATTTTTTATTTTTGGGACTTCCCATTGAATGGGAAAGGCATGGTATGGAAAGTCATGGAAATGGAATGGAAATGTCATGGCAAGAAAGGCATCCAATAACATGTCATGGAAAGGAATGCAATGGAATGTCTTGGAAAGGAATGGCATGGCATGGCATGGCATGGAAAGGAAAGGAATGTCATGGCAAGGCATTTCATGGAAGGGAATGGAAAGGAAAGGAATGAAATTGCATGTCATGGCAAGGAAAGGCATATCATGGCATCGCAAGGAAATGAATGAAATGACATGTCATGGAAAGGCATGGCTTGAAAATGAATGACATGGAATTACATGGCATGGAAAGGAAGGGCATGGCAAGGAAAGGCATGGCATGTCAAGGCATGGAAAGGAAAGGAATGAAATGGAATGTCATGACAAGACAATGCATGGCATGGCATGGAAAGGCATGGAAATGGCATGACATGGAAATAGTATGGTATGGAAATGGAATGGAATGAAAATGGTAAGGAATGGAAATGGGATGCAATGAAATGTCATGAAAATGCATGGAAATAGCATGACATGGCTTATAAATACATGGAAATGGCATGGAATGGAAATGAATGGAAATGTCATGGCATGGCGTGTCGTGGAAACGTGAGGCATGAAAATGACATGGCATGGCTTGGAAATGGAATGGAATGGCATGGAAAGGCATGGAAATGGCATGGGAATGGCATTTCATGGACGGGAAAGGCACTTAAAATGTCATAAACACTTCATCAGATGAAAAGGAACTTTGTGATATAAATTTAAGTCATGTCCATAGAATTTTTTTTTTTTTATTTCATGGGATGAAAAAGGTTTATTTGTTTGTTATTCTTGTTTCATTGCAATCCACATTTTGATTTGAGTTTTTCCTTGCATAAATGTGGTGGAAAGTTATATTTATTGTTGTGTAGGTTAAAATGGGTAGCTACGCGACAATGGCATGGCATGGCATGACTTGGAAAGGCATGGAATGGAATGACAATGGCATGGAAATGGCATGGCTTGGCAAGGCATAGAATTGGCATGAAAATGGAATGCCATGGCAAAGCATATCATTGGAATGGAAATGGAATGGCATGTAAAGGCATAGAATTGGCATGGAAATGGCATGGAAATGGGATGCAATGGCATGGAATGACAAGGCATGGAAATGTCATGGCTTGTCAAGGCATGTCAATGGAATGACATGGAAAGGCATGGAAATCACATGGCAATGGCATGGCATGGAAATGGAATTCCATGGAATGTATTTTCAAGGCATGAGAATGGCATGACAATATCATGTCTTGAAAATATTTGTGGGATTTGTTTTGGGAGGGTCCTTTGTCTCCTTGTGTGCTCTAACCCAAAAATTGCATAGGAATGTGACATAAAATTTCATAGATGGTGAAGGGAAAAGAATAATGGTTTCAAGTATCCCTGGAGGAATTTTGGTAGCATATCATTACTTTCTATGGTGTGTCATGAAATGTAACCTCAAAACCTTTATTTGTAGGTGGAAGATGATACCAATTCTAAGATATAGCTTCCATGTCAACTCTCTCATTGTATTGATAAAAATCAATAAGTTTAGTGGAGATCATGGAATATTGAATAATGTTATTAATAATTGATCGGTTTACAAAAATTAACATATACCCACTACACAACCTAAACAAACATGAGTGCATTAATGAGTCATTCACTAGTCTTTTTGGCATTTATGAAGGATTACACATAAATCAAATGATTTTATATATGTCATACATAGAAAGAGGGGAATAATGTTTGTGCACTAGAAAATGGTCAAAATATGGATTGAATCAACTAAGAAACTAACAACTAGGCTTCTGAAAGGAATGCCAAGGGAAGAGTAGGGTCAAGGTTTTTTCCTAAGGAGACTAGGAATGCTAGGACGTGTACCTAGAGGGGAAAATAAATACTTTTATCATGTAGCTTTGGTAAGAGAATAAGTTAGGGTTTTTTTAAATTTGAAAACACTAGTGCTACCTAATGTGCTTGTTATCGAGAAGATAGAGAGAGTTGATCTTCTACAATTGTGGGATACAAATGTAGGTTCCAAAAAAGACTTACCATTGTGTATGCTATCTTGTTGATGATCTCTGATGGATTGAGCTATTGGATAATGTTATCTTATGGTTTCCCTCGGTAGGGTTTGAAGAGATCGACTTGTAACAACTCATGATAAGATATTTGCAGGTGCATGTACTTCATATTCTAAATATATATAAAGTGTTTGGGTTGTCCAAATGTTGTGTAGTTGCATAAATTAATTTTAGTCTATGTCATATTCATAATTGAGTAACTCGAGTACTATTTATGGAGGTTAATTTGATATAAAATTGAGCTGAGATTGTTAAGTGATTTACAAAAATGTAGAAGATAAATGAGAAAATTCATTTCTATAATAAAGTATTGTAATATGCAATTTTTTAGGTCACCATATTTTCAAGTGACCATTATTTGAAGGTCGATTGTCATTGTATTTAGATGGATATAATTCAAGAGGTAGTCCATATTGTTCGTTGTGAGTTATCATATGGATATCCACAACATTCATGCAAATAATTTGAAGGAATGACCTATCGACGATGTAGAGATACATGGTTGATTAGCAAGCAATGTTACTTGGGAAGCATTAATTCCCTATGGATTTAGCACTTAGAAATTTTTTCCACCATAAGATATTCTTTAATGCGTAATGAAACTATTTAAAATAACTTTAGAAAAAAATAAAGGGATTAATACACATAAAGATTATACACATTGAAATTCATATATTCATCAACATAAAATGCAGAAACAATGAGATTCATAAAAACATGTTCCATGAAATGTATATATATATATATATAAACATAGATATTCAACATTGTCCAAATTGTACATTTTTAAAAAAAATGGCAACTCATGCCCAATACACAAAGCAACAACAAGTTCCCTAACATAAAAAAAAACATCCATATGGTGTCCTAGATACAAAATGGCAGTAGTTGGTCAATCATTGACCACTTCCAACATCACCGCCCTCAAGAGTAGCCTGAAAATATATATTTATTCTCTTTGGATATTGCACAAAGAAAAAACATTGTTATAAGTTTTTTTCCTCAATGGATTAATAGACATACAAAAATGATACTTTGTAATTTAGCCTAAAACAACTCACAACATATGCTACTATCAATCATGATGGTGTTACCCTCCTCCGTGACCCCAACCTCTTTGTGATTCTACCCTACATCAGTTACAAGGATCAAGAGAAAAAAATTAAACAAATATGTGTAAAATAAAATTCATGATACATAAAAATTATCATAAACACATTTTCTCACTGTGAATATCTTGGTCCTCGATGGAGATTTGTTGGCACATGGAGAACTAGGTTGTACAACCTTCTTCGAGGAAACCTTTATTGTGGAAGAATCAATGGATGGGGTCGATTGAAATGGTGGTGAGGGTCGGTGGCATATAGGNTAGACCCCTAGAGAATATATAAGTGATTGAAACTCCCTAGGCATGGAGAAAGGTAACCCAAAATAAAATAACAAGTTCCCAACGAGTGTAGTAGTACTATAACTAGGAAATATGTGAGCAAACTGCATACATATTAATAATATTGAAGTATTAGTACCAAATAGTAAAATTCATAAACACAAACACAAAAAAATTAGAGAATTATATGAGATTTAACTCTACACATGATACTTCTGATGTAGATTTATTGTCCATCGTGAATGGACATTCCTTGACATTGTCTTGTCCCAAATCCTGTACCAACACAAGAACATTAAAAATTTGAGGATGCCATAAAATAAAGAAATGAATATGGTGAATTTATCAAATGTGACACATAGATGTTTGTGGGGTGCACCCCAATGAGCATCATGCCTATAATGTTGCATCAATGGTGGAGCTAGGAATGGATGAATCAATGGCCATAGAGGGTCTACTACTTGGTCATAACTACTATAAAACAACATACAATAAAATATCGATATAAATACACAAAATAAAAAATAAATATCTCATGATGAAGAACATAGAGAGGGTTAATACACTAACCTCCTCCATGAAGCTATGTTGTCCATTGGGATCCATAGGCCCATAACATATCTACCCACAACTCGATCATCTGTGAGTTTCACATGGACAATTTCCATGTCCATGTCCCATCTCCTCATTGTACTTGTTTGTGCATGTTGAAGCTCCAATCCCTCTATCAACTTCACTAGCAAGAACCTCCTATCGAGATAGTGCAACAAATTTATTATGTTGCAGTAGGCTATGAGTCAATGATGAAATGTCTAGTTGTACCTATTGCAAGATCTTTGCAATATGAGGATGTTGGGTAGGGGAGTTAGGCCTTTTCCTAAGGGGTTAAGGACGTAACATGGGATCACGCCTAGCATTCTCTCGGTCCTGTGTGGACCCTTGACCCACCCCTTGTAAGTTACCCATGTCAAAGTAGATTTCATGCTTACCCAAAATAAACTCATCCCATAATTTTCTCAGAAAATATAAGGGCACCTCCACGTTATTGCATGGAGGTTCATCATATACCATATACCACCTATCCATTCAGTTTTGACTAATCTTGGGATGGATGCACCAATCAATAGAGATTTGTTTATTGGTCAATGGTAGTTCTTGTCCATTTCTAGGATCAGTAAAAATAGACAATATTTATTGCTTTGAAATACCCAAGTATCTGACTTGGTTTCTGTCTAAACTAGTGCTATAGTACTCATACATTCTTTCCCGGTCAATTTCCCTTGGGAACTTGTAATGGAATTCACAATGACATCCAAAGAAGTGGCCAATGAGACTTTGCTAGGATCTCTAGTGTCCCTTAATTGTTCCTCAATGGTTCTTAATATAACCAACCCCTCGTCAATTTGAGTGTTTACATTGGGTGGTTGTGGTGGGTTGGGGTTTTTCTCTCCTTGGTTTTCTTCTAAGTGGTTTTCATTGTCTCCGGGTTCCATTTGATTATATAGGTTGCAATTTAATAGGTCATGGCATGTAAATTAGGTTGGTTTTTTAATTAAAATAGAAAATGATAAATTTCTTTAATTCAGATTACTGGGAGAAAACGACTAAATTGGAAATGACTAAATTGGGAGAAAAATAAAAGAAATCAAATATATATGGATTGATTGGGACATGGTGGAAAGATCCCCACCTTTCTTCTCCTCTCTATCTTCTCTCTATTTTCTCAATGAGGGTAAAAATGGGAGCATGATTTTTGCAAATGAGGACAAATCGAACTTGTTTCCCCTTAAAAACTGTTTAGCAGAGGAATGCATGTGTGTTCCTAGGAACACACAAATGCTCTTAGGAAAACGCATGTACTCCTACCACTAAACCTATGTGGAAACTTGATTGTAGGTTTGGACAGTTAAAAACCTATATGGTTAGGAACGTGTGTGATTTTTTGATAACGTGCAGGCGTTCATATGAGTGTGTGTTCTTGTTGACCCCCTTTCTGCTTGTTCGACCTCTAACTTCATGCACACACCCACAAGTCAAAATTTAATGTTGATGGAAGTATAAATAAATATAAAGAAAGATTGGTTGTAGAGGGTTATTCATAGAAATAGAGTATAGACTATGATGATACTTTTGCACCAATAGAAAAAATGAACACAATGAGAATAATGATAGCATTTACTACTAAATATAATTAGATGCTACATTCATTAGATGTAAAGTCATATTTTCTAAATGGAGAATTAAAAGAAGAGGTTTATCTTGTTAAACCATAGGGGTTTGTAAATAAGGGTTAGGATAATCTTGTCAGTAGGTTGAAGAAAAATTTATATGGGCTTAAACAAACACCCAATTCTTCATATAGAAAAAATTATAGTTTCTTCTTTCAGCAAGGATTCATCCAATGTAAAGGTGACCCAAATATCTATATCAAGAAGGATGAAAATGACCATATTTCTTTGATATATTTATATGTTGATGTTATTATTATAACATGAAGTGCCACTCATTTGATTGAAGATATCAAGAGACAATTGTGATAGGTATTTAGATGAAGATCTTGGACACTATTGTTTAGGCCTTGATTTATGGAGGGACAATTGTAATACCTTGATCACACAAAATAAATATTCAAAGAAGTTACTCAATAGGTTTAATATCAATGAATGTAAAGCAGTTTCTTCTACATTAGAACAAAATATTAAGCTCAACTATGATGATAAAAAAAGAGATGAATGACACTTTGTATTGATAGTTGGTGGGAGATATGAATTATCTCACTACAACCAGGCCAAATATTCCAAATTTAGTCCATATACTTAGTCAATTCATGGCTAAGCCTCATGACAATCATTGGAAAGAAACATAGAGAGTTCTTGAATATTTGAAAGGGACTATTCATTTTGATATTAAATATACTAATGATTATAATGTTGAGTGGAAAGGTCATTATGATTCTAATTGGGCTGAAAATCTAGATGACAGCAGGTCAATTTGTGGATATGTGTTCAATGTAGGATATGGAGTTGTATCATGGAGTAGTAAGAAACAACCAATTATTTCCCTGTCATCCAGAAAATCTGAGTATAAAGTGTTATGTAGCGCTACCTATGAAGTAATATGGCTTAGATGAATCCTTGAAGATGTTGGAGAAAATAAATGAGTACCTACAATTATCAAGTGTGATAATCAAAGTTCCATAAAACTGACGAACAACGTATTGTGCTAGGTAAAAACATATTGAGACACATTACCATTTTGTAAGGGAGAAGATACAGTTAAAGGAAATTGACTGGGAATATTGTAATACAGTTGATAATATGATAGACATATTTACTAAGTTTGTTGGAAAGGATAAATTTGAAATTTGTAGAAACAAGTTGGGTGTTGTAGAAAATTCATTTCTCCATTAAGGGGGAGTGTTAGGAATAATTGAGAAATGCATAAATTAGTATATTGCTAGAACAATAATTCTAGAGTTTTTCCGAGAATGTCTAAGTATAGTCCAAGATGTTTATCAGATCTATTTTGTTAGGAGTTTGTTGAGTTTTCTAATCTCCTATATATATGTAGCTCATTTCTATGTAATTTATAGAGTGCGAGTGAGACACTTTGTATCAACTCTTGTGTGAGCATAGTATTATGAATTTTTGTGTTTCTGATTATCCTGTCATACACTCATGCAATCTTGATGAAAACAGATTGGTTCAACCAAAATAGATTCTTGGATCATACAAGGTGTATAACTTTTTCATACTTAAGTTACAGATGCTCAATCTCATACAAAGCTATTAATACTTGGATAACTTAGTTTAAAAAGTTGGATTTGATCTACAATATCATATTTGGTTTAGAATATTAAGAATTATCATTTAAGCATAAATCCCCTATTCAATACAAAGCTATTAAACCAAAATAGATCTATCTATAAACTCTCACAATACATCCATCTACTCGTAATGAAACTATTAGAGTATAACTATCTATTGCAGAAATATATTTAGTAGGTTTATCGAGAATGGAGTGGGTTTCCTCCAACAAAGGTTTGAATACTCGTTACACACCATAGGTTTGAATACTCGTTACACACCATAGAAGAAAAAACTCGACTAAAATAGACAAAAGTTCAAACAAAATTAAATCACCACTCTCGTGATGATACAACCATGGTTGAACTCAAAATTAAACATCTTAAGGAGACAATTCATTCATTGTAAATGTTGAATCCAATCATGGCATCCAATCAATACGGGAAGAAATGAACAAGTTTCTTGAAGTCCAGCATGAACACAAAAAACAAATCCTAAAGGGCAAATGAAAGATAATGATGGTCTCTCAAGGTGTGTTAAATATGACTTGAGGTACTTTCATAATGAAATTGAATATGGTGTAAGAATATTAAATATATAGGAAACTTAATCATCTTTTGGAATATATAATTTTTATTATAGATTTTTTTATGGCTATGTGAAATTTGAATTTTTCTATTAGTGGTAAGTTGAGTACCTAAATGACAAAGTTTCTTTAGAAAAATTCTATAGTTTTAGACCATGCATTTTTTTTTTGTGCATGGCTATATTTTTGAAAATATTAATGATAATTTTATTAAAAAATTTAAACTATGAAATTTATCATAACCTTAAAAATACTAATTGTTT
>JASDQU010587428.1:42510-62911 GCA_032191745.1 Picea mariana | reverse complement strand
AGGTTCTTAAGAACATTATCTGAGAGATATAAAGGTCATCTCCTAGCCTTGATTTGATAATTATTTCTTCAGAATGAGACCCAAGGGTTTTTGTTCAGTTTTAGGTGTGCCACTTTATGTTTTTCAACTCCTTTTACCTAGCATAGCCCTGCTTTGGCAGGCCTGTTCAGTACCCTGATGGGTTTACCTTAGTACCATATAAGCATGGCCCCGTTGCCAACAGACTTGTTCAGTACCTCGATGGGTTTACTTGTACTTCATGATACTTCTTTTTTATTATATTACTCAAAATATTTAGAATGATGTATATTGTTCATTGAAAACTTTAGAGTATAAGGAAGACAGGTGGTACGAGAGTGTTTTAGATTTATTAGGCACATAATTAATTGCTTGCAATTATCCTAAGGGTGACATCATCCACATTAGACTTAAATCTTAGCTATTCAATGTATAATGGAACATCTCAGATAATGACTAAGAGATCCCTCTAGTTAATCCTATTAGGGTTCTCATGAAAGTTCATTGAGGTTTTGCAAGGGCTGTCCACCACATGAGGTTTTCATCAATACCTCCCAGGAGAAAATTGTAAAGATAAACTTGGATAAGAACTTGTTAAATAAACTAGGTTAGTATGAGACATAATGGTGCCACCACTTCTCAATGGATATTTCAATTATTAATCACTTTTTCGTAATGATGAGGTAATAAGACAGGTGTACCCATTATCATATAGAGCTAAATGTGAAAATATCTTCTTAAAGGATAACAAGGATGATTCATTTAGGGGTGACTATAGAAATGTAGGAGGAATATGTACATGAGAGTCAAGAACAATTCAACACAAGACTTAAATGATCCTTGATAGAAAGAACATGAAAATATTAGCTCATACCTCCAATTACCTGAAGTGAAAACAATGTTAAGTACAGGACAAAGATCATATCACCTTGGCATCAGTACTAGATTGGTAACTGGTATTGGAACATGTTTCTGCAGTACTAGAATAGATAGTACTAGAACAAGACAGTACTGAAATAAGATTCCACAGTACCAGAACAAGACAGTACCAGAACAAGATTCTGCAGTACCGGAAGAGAACAATACTAGAACATGATTCTACAGTACCAGAATAGATAGTACCGGAACTAGATTTTGCAGTACCGGAACAGGACAGTACTGGAACAGGATTTTGCAGTACTGGAACAAAACAATACCAGAACATAACAGTACCAGAACAAGATTCTAATTTGGACTTGCTGACAAAAGATGAAAAGAATATGAAGGTCCCAACAACCACTCCTCCATGCCTAAGGTTTTGCATGCCCTCATGCACACAATGTGAGACGCTAAAAAATAAGGAGGGTTGCTGAAAGGGTTGTGAACAACTGCTAAAAACAAACCAATAGAACTAATTAAAACTAGATTTTTATTTATGCTTAGAAATAGAAAATTCGGGGAAAATGTCAAAAGTTGAACAATGCATATATTTTTCATGATTTATTTGACCAACAAATATTAGCTATGAATAAAATAGTCTAGAATTAACATTCAATTTCTATTTCTATTAAAAAGATCACTTAATCGATCATCTTTGTGAAATACTGGTCTTAAAATAGATAGGTAATGATAAAGCACAAATGCATCCTTTTTTTTAACAACTTAAGGAAAAATAAGAAATTTGAGGAAATAGGTCATGAAGTACTCCCTTAAGTGTTTTCTTCCATTGACAAGGATGCCTTCTCCGCTTTTGAAACTACCCTTCCAGTATTATGTGTGCATTTAGAGGATGAAGAGATTACCTTCTCATAAAATTCCAAACAAAATTGTCATAACTTTTAGAAAGAAATCTACTAGAGGAACAAAAGATCTTAAATTGATTGTTTTATTAAATTTTAACATTCTAATTTATGAAAAGTATGAAAGATAGGTTGCATTGCACTTATATGCAACATTTATTTATTTATTTACTATCCTACTTTAATTAAACAAAAGAAAAAGTCCTTCAAGTATATGAATACTTCTAGTGAAGCCATGTGCGTAACATGGTTAGAAATATATTCATACTTGGGTTTAAAAGATAAATTTTAATGCATACTGGAGTATGAACGACCAAATTATTTGATGATGAGATCAAACAATAATGAAAAGTAAAAGAGTAGCGTGACCTGACAACTAATTTGAACCATCTTTCAATAGGATCAAGATATTCTCGTTTCCCTTCTTTGTTTAGGTCACACAACATGTCCTCCTTTTCCATGCTACATAGAGTATATTCTTCAAGATGATTGATCTTTGGAGTACATATAGTATCTACTGAGAGGCATGCTAAGAAATCCTCAATATCAGGTTCCAATGGTTGCTCTCCATTGAATTATATCCATGATTTTTTAGTCTCCTCAACAAATTGAAAAGAGGAATCCGAAGGGACTTCTAAATCTTCTTGTGGAGAGAAAAATAAATTATTTATTGTTGTCAATATATGCTCTTCTTGAGAGGCGAATATCCCAGTTGTTGCTAGAATGTGAGAAAGTTCTTGGAGGAACATTATTCAAGCTCTTGATCATCCGTGAATTACTCTAGCTGGTTGATGATCCCTGTCTCGCAACACAAATTAGTACTTGAGGGTTCTTACAACACCCCAAAAGTGATTTATCATCAAATATTTGAATTTTAAAACTAAGAAATTAAAACTATTTGCAACACTCTTAACCTTTATACCTAGATTTACCCTTTCTACTTAGCAGCCCAGTACATCTCTCCTTAATACTTTAAGACATCCTCCTTTATAAGTTCTACTGTCAAGTCATTCAAAAACTAATAAAAAACACCAAACTTGAACTCCTTGCATTACTGGGACCTTGCTGTCACCAGGTTATTGGTTCACACAATTCATCTCATCATAAATAAAAACACACTTTTGCATAAAATAAGGAAAAACACACTTGCATTAAAAGAAAAACACTTATGCATGAAAGGGAGAGGAAAACCTAATTTTGGAGCAACGCCACTAAAATGGATGCGTGGGCTCTTCCCTCATGTCTTACCGTCTTCTCTCCTCCCTTAGGTAGTACATAAAACCAATCCAAAACCATTAAAGCAATCTAATTCAAATACTACCTATTACCGTTTACAACTCCTTGACAACGACGCCAAGATGTTGGTGCAATTATATGCATAACATATTGCCAAACATAAATTATCAACCGAGATTCGTAATTAGTAGAGTTGATGCAATATATGTGCCAAAAACATGTGGTTTATCTATGTTTGATGAGTATAGCCTATATAAGAAAACAATCTAAAAACCAACACTCTGTTTTCACACTTCAAAGATAACACTCTTCACATGATTCAAAAATTAGAAAGAAAAACTCATAGAAAAGCATATGATCTAAGCTCTTGCTCAGGTGATGGACCTGTTCATTGTTGGCTCAAGAAAGGAAAGATGAACTTTTATTCCATCTCCTAGAGAAACTAAACTAACAACAATTAACACTCTGCATATTCTTAAAAGGGAAACTCAATCAAGATTAAAAGAAATACTGGTCAACGTAAAACACTCCATTATAGGTGCATGTAGGGTGAGAGATGGAGGTTTTGATTGTGCAGGTGCTAGAAAGGTGTAAATTAATTAATTCTGAAAGGAAATTCTAAGTGGAATGGAGCACTCCATTACAGGCTCATGTAGGGTGAGAGATAGAAGCTCCACTTGAGACTAATTCTTGCAAGACAACAACAATCATTATAATATATAATCTAGCAATTGACACACATAGAAATATCAATTAATCAATTATGAATCATTTCACTCATACTGTACACAATATTCTTACTCAGTCAACGTCATCAAATGTATCAATGAAACATAACAATACTGAAGTTAAATGCTATGATTAAGTACAAAATTACTCTATTCACACACACACAAAAATCCAGAATTATATTTACAAATAAAATACATTGAATCTTACCTTGATTGGGTCAGTGGGCCCTTTTTGTACCAAAAAGGAATCTTACGAGACACTTATAGAGAAGAATATTTGATCATACACACAAAATCCATGAATTTCAACTTATCTCATTACTTCAGAAAAACAAAGTACAATTAATAGTTTTCAAAAACCAATCTTACAACATAATTATTCTTTTTCCCTTCAAGAACCAATCTTACAACATAACAATTCCTTCCCTTTCCTCAGACATATGAGGTTTATTTATACATAAAACCCATGGAGTAATGGATGAAATCAAATCCCCAAACTCATAAAACATTTTTTACAATTTTAGGATAAATCCCAAAAATCTGGGTTTTTCATCAATTTAGGCAGATTCGAGTTAGAGATCCACCCATATCTTCTCAAACAATTTGAATTTTGGAAAAGTTCCCATACAATACTTAGTTTTCCACATTCTATAAAAAACCTATTTCGTATAATTTCTATATCTTATGCCATCTGCACAAAAATCGAGGCGCAAGTTGGCAGTTTGATATTTTTGCTAATTTTTGTAGAATCATTCCCCCTGATATGGAGGTCCACAAATGTGATATGGGTGAATTCTGACTCATGTTTCAGCATGTAAACGTCGCTATGGAAAAAACCCATGTCCCCAATTTTTATCTAGAAGCATTCCAAAATTTCAAATTATATCTGGTACCAGACGGACAGAGAAATAGGTACTAGACGAGCACAACATTGGTACCAGACGAGATGAGTATTGAATGAATGCAAAAAAGGTATCATATGAATAGGGGTTGTTTTCATAAGGTCTTCTTAGATCATTCAAAGTAATTAGAGAGCTTTAAACATCAAATATTCAATCCAAATCATTAATAAATCACCATAAATCATGATTAAACATAATTTACCTCATATGTACACAATAATTGTTAAATGACACGTCTGTTGAGGAAAATAGGGAGAGAGTGCATAGGTATGAGGCAAAATTGGTTAGGATATGGGACAAGATAAGGCAATTGGAGGTGACAAAAATGAGGCTCAACAGTCTCTCCATCATTTTCTAGAAGTCGAGATGTATCGTCATATGTAGCCTCGACAATATCTACTTATCTTGTTTGTTGGGAGTTGCCATAGGCCTTAGCTATGGATGCCTTTCTCGTCGTCTTATTCCACAGTGACATGTTTGAACCTGCCAAAAGAAAAGATAAGTTTAGGGAATATAACAAAATTAAATGTACCATTTGAAATGCAACTATAAAAATGATCGAAAATACCAGATCCATTTAGACTATTAAGAAAATATAGAGTTTTCCTTTGAATATGTCAGGGTAAAAAGTATGCATGCTTAATATCCTACTAAAATTTGGGGAAGAAAGGGTGGAGATTAGGCTTAAAAAAATGAAATAGGGGATGAAAAGATTAACTTCTCCGATACAGGTCAGAGAAGATAGTATTAAGTGTTCCGATAAAGCAAAGAGATGGTCAAAAAAATTGTGATCATAAAAGTTAAGGACAACTCCTCTAATTGCATTGGAGGAGTTAGTAAGAAATCGTTCGATGAGGTTAGAGGATTTAATCCCAACTTCTCCAATAAGTCATCGGAAAAGTTCTTACGATAAATATTGAGTGAAATTATCGGTGATGTTGAAAGAAACTCTTTTGATCATATCAGAGGAGTTGAAAGTAACTCCTCCGATATGCTCGGAAGAGTTATCACTAAGTGCTATGAGTGGCGTGGGGGCGATGTTTGTAACTCCTCCGAACACATCATAGGATTTAGTCCAATATTTTCATAAAAGTTAGTAGAAATTGTTCCGATTTTTTTAAAACTAGGGATCTCTACGAGCAAAGTAAGTTGGTTTCAGGGTGAGGCCGAAGGCGGGTTTAGAGGTTATGAGAGTTCCTTGGACCTCTATAATCGAAGCTTATGTGTGCAATGAAAGATTTCAGGGTTTGAAAAAATTGGTTGTAAGGATGGAAAGGGGTGTCATCATGGTGAGAAATAGGGTCGACCAGACATTGTCTTAGGGTGAAGAACAATCTCCGAAATGGGAAGAGGATGCAGGTTCCATTAGCATATGTTGGTTGTGGAGATAACCAAAGGCATGGTAGTGAACGGGAAAAAAATTTGACAAGGGAAATAAGGAAAGAAAATATAGGAGAAATAAAATGAAAAATTATCCCTATCCCTAACACAAAAGAAAGAAAATATTCCTTTACCTAGATCCTGACACCACATGGTGAGTAGGGATAAGTCGAGAGCTCAAATGGGATAACTTGAAGAGTTTAACCTTGGGACTCCTTTCTCAATCTATCATGATCATATATAAATGACTTGACCTCGTTCCGTTTATAGAGCCAAATGTTCGTTTTGGAAATTAATGCGGTAGGTGGGGTTGTTGAAGTCAAAGGGTTGAAGGAAAAGTTTTATCCGATTAACATTAGAGAACTTATATTAAAGTACTTCGATGCTAATAGGGGCACTTGTTTTGAAGTCCTCCGATAATATTGGAAGGAAAGGAAGAAAATCCTCCGATACGTATCAGAGAAGTTAAATTTAACTCCTCTAATTCGTATTAGAGGAGTTTCCTCTAACTAGCGCGATAACACTCCATATCAGAGAAGGTGGGAATAAATCCTCCATTGTGTATCGAAGGAGTTAAATTTAACTCTTCTTATTCATATCAGAGGAGTTAAATTTAACTCCTCTGATTCATATCGGAGGAGTTTGTAGTAACTTTTCTGATTTCAAAAAATAAAGTTTCGTCCTTTAGAAACAAAGTCTTTAAGGATTTTCCATGTAAGGTATGAGTCTTCTAAGTAACTTGAGCTAGAGAGGGAGACTCACAAGGATTTATCTTGGGATCAAAAGATGAGGGGCTCCATTTTATAGGAGAAAATGGATTGTTGTAGTGTCTGTCACAACAAATGGTGACACACTGGGAGAAGCCTTGAATATCCGCGAGATGTTGTCCACATACAATTTAGGAAGGGTGCTTCATAATATACAATAATAATAGAAAAGATAGGTCCCATAACTTGAATATTTAGACGACTTAGATGACTCAAAGAGGAGTGAGACTTTTCTAGGTATTAGATTTCTTTCAAATTGATTTCTATGTATGATAAATTATTAGAAAGGAATATATAGGTATTATAATAGAAATGAAACATCAAGAATGTTTAGAATACAAGTCATAGTACATTTTGCTGGTGTTTCTTTGCTGCCAACGAGCATCCATAGCCCCAAAGGAGTCACCCTGGTGTCACAATCCTTTCTCCACTACTAGCGAGCATCCATAGCCCCGACGAAGATACTTGCATGTCCCATGTGATCTGGAAAGCCTTTCCCCTAGCCTTTACCTTTTGTAACATTTTATTCTCCTTTTGTTTAGAGATATAGGTGGATGGGGGAATTCCAGTTAACCTTTAAACACACTAGGGATGGCACCTGTGATGGTGAGATCTGTTAACTTGATTATGGATGAGAAAAATTCCTTAGTTGTGATTCCTAATATACTACGAACATTTCATATATATTATTTTGGCTCAAATCATATAACATAGAAATATGTTGTTAAGTGAAGTCTCTTGGCTATCTGTTCCTTCAACATCTTTTCGTATTGATAAGCTATGTTCCTCCACCATATTTTGAATTTTGATAGTGCGTAAAGGGATTACATACCTGGGGAGATACGTGGATTTAACATCACATCACATAGATTTTTAGGCTATCTGCACCATATGTGCAACATTTAGATATGTAACTAAGGCTAAGTTACAGGAACTTCAAAATCACAAAGGGCATTATTAAGAAGGATAAAAGAACCGACTAAAACATGCTAGGAAACTAAAATAACTAAAGAAAACCAACCTAACTAAAATAAACCAAATAAAAATTAGGATTTTATTTATGTATAGGTGATCAACAACCTCAATGGATAACTGATGTAGTGCTTGAGGATTTGGCCATTGACATGGAGGGAGTCAATTTCTCCTTGAATATTTTTCAATCGAAAAGTTCCTTGGCCAATTTTTTCTTTAATGAGGTAGGGACCCAACCACAATTGTTGGATCTTCGAATGTTTCCCTTTATATTCATGTTACTTGTCCCATTTTAGAACTAGGTCCCCAACATGGAACTCTTTCTCACCTACAACCTTCTTATCAAACCAACATTTTATTGTTTGTTGGTGAGCTTCAAACTTACTCTTGGTTTTGTCATGTATTTCCTTGAGGTTCAATAATGTATCGATATGAATTTCAATGACAGGGTATTCTCTACCTCGATACTATTGTGTGATTTGGAGGTAAGGTAGGTAGATGTTCGAGAGTAGAACAACTTCTTTCCCATAAACAATAAATTAAGGTGAAGTTATGATGGAAGCTTTCGAAGTGACATGATATGACCAGAGAGCATCTTGTAGTGCGTTGTGCCAATTTCTATGGTGACCAACCACGATTCCTTTAAGGATACAGATGATGTTCTTGTTTGTATATTTTACAAAGCCATTTCCCCAGGGATAGTAATTGGCTGAGTATTTTAAAATGATCCCTTTTTCCAATGCGTAATCAGATAATATCAAGGATGAGAACTAATTAGCATTATCAAACACTAAAGAGTTAGGAATTCCAAACCTCGTGATAATGTGTTTCCAGAGAAAAATTATTACTACTTATTCATTCACTTTGAATAAATGTATTGCTTCAATCCAACGTTTGAAATAATCACTAGAGGTCAGAATATAACTCTGTTGCTTGGAATAATGAGGATTTATCTCACCAATGATATCTAGACCCCACTATTCAAAGGGTTCATCTACCGCTATAGGTTGGAGATTAAAAGCAACATTATGTTCCCTTTCTGCAACTTTCTGACATGCTTCACAACTCCTTGAGTATGTATGAGCATCTTTGAAGAGTGTGGGTTATTAGTAGCCTACTCTCAACACTTTGTGGTTTGTTGTGTCTCCTGAAAAATGACCACCAGCTGGTCCATCATGCATATCTTTGAGGACATTATCAACATCTTGTCTTTCGAGGCATCTGAGTAACACTCCATCATAATTTTTCTGAACAGGATGTCATGTAACAACTGATACTATAAAGATTTCAGCCATATTTCTCTTTTCTTTTTATCATTGAGGTGGTCTGGAGTAGAGCCACGCTGAAGATAATATTTAAGGTCATTGTAATATGATCTTTCAATGGCTGGGACATATGGAACCTGTTGACTAGACATTGTAGGTTCATCTAGCTAATAATCCTCTTATTGTTCTTCATTGTCATCTCCTTGTGTCACTAACTTACATAAGCCTTGACCTTTCACAATATTAGTTGGTTTGAATTTGAGGTCGTACTCTTGTAGAGATGTCATCCAATTCCCTCATCTTTCACCCAATTATTTTTGAACGAATAGAGACCTTACTTCTAGGTGTGGAATGATGACTTTAGAATGATTTTTAAGGATATAAGGTCTGAATTGTTTCATGGATTTATAGACAAAAAAATCATTTTTGTCCACCAGAGGATAATTCAGTTCAACACCTTGTAACTATGTGCTCACAAATGCAATGGGGTATTGGTCTCCGTGTTCATCCTTTTGCATGAGCACCACTGCTAATGAGTGATCAGATGTGAATGTATACAACAAAAAATCTCTAGATAAATATGAACTCCACAAAGATGGAGTAGTGGCTATAACAACTTTAATATTTTTGAATGCCTCTTTCTTCAATGGTGTCCACTTAAACTAAACATTCCTTTTTATCATTATTCGAAGTGGTTTTACAATCTTTGTGAAATCTGGAACAAACCTTCTTACAAATTTGATTCTTCCAACGAACGATTGCATAGATTTGTTGTTGTGTGGTGGTGTGATTTGTAGAATAGCCTTGGTTATTTCCGGGTCCACCGAAATTCTGTATTTAGAAATGATCTGGCCTAACAAAATTCCTTCTGAAAAAAAAAGACGATCTTCTTGGGGTTTAGAGAAATCCCATATTTTATGCATCATTCAAAAATCTGTTTCAGATGCTTCAGATGGTCTTCCCATTTTTTTGAATAAATTGTCACATCGTCTAGGAAGACTACCACACTTTGATCGATCAATCCCTTAAAATAAATATACATTTCCCTTTGGAAGGTAGCTCCTTCATTCATTAGACCAAATAGCATTCATATGTAAGCATAAGTTCTCCATTTGGTTCGGAAGGTATTTTTTAATTGATCTAGTTCCACCACAGGAACCTGATTATATCCTAAGAACCCATATAATAGAAAGAATAGTTCAGATCCAGAGACAAGTTGTAGCATTTTTTCCATTGGGGGAACTGGGAATTATCTTTGTCGGAAGTACGATTGAGATTTATGAAATATATGCAGATTCTTGTTTCTCTCGACTTCATTCTTACGGGCACCATATTAGAGACCCAATTCAAATGTCTCACTTTGAAAATGATTTGAGCATCCAATAATTTCTTGAGTTCTTTCTATATAAAAGGTTCAAGAGTCGAATGTATCTTTCGAATATTTTGCTGGAACGACTTGATCCCTTCTTTGATGGGAATCACATGACGTATAATTCATGTGTCATACGTCTAGGAAAACACATCTCGATACTTCTTGAACAATTATGTGAATTTGTACTTTTCTGAATCTGAATAGAAGGTGCCCATATTAACATATTTAGGCTACTTAGATGTTCCCAAATTGAACAAGAAATGCATCATAGTGGAGTTGTTGGTCTTCGGATTGGTTGGCTTCTTGAACATGGATTGTAAATCAAATAAATTTTCAACAGTCAACACATTTTTTGGAACACAATTTATATTTATATTGTTAGTTTCTTCTAGATAAGCTTGTAACTCTTGTTGATGTACCTCATCATTGATCATTGAATTTTGGAATGTCTCTGAACTAGTAAGAAAGTTGATAATCTAAGAGTCACTAGCGAACACTCTCCAACTTGTGATATTTTCTGGTAAGGAGGGACTAAACATCATTTCAACCAAAAAACCATCATCAAGGGGTGTAAATCTAGATGTTGCATTGGCCAGTATATCGACATCTATATTTTGATCACGGGATATAGAAGAAATATTAAATGCATCAAACGAATAAAGAATATTCCATACCTCTTGTTGGTAAGAATTTATATGCGGAGACAGGTAATGAATAGTGTTTATTACCTATCGAACAATGGTTTCTGAATCACCAAACACCTTAAGATATTTTAGCTGAAGATCAATGGATTTTTTAAGGCCCTAAACTAAGGCTTCATATTCAACGGTGTTTTTGGTAAATTCAAACTATAAGAAACATGATATTAGAATCTTTACTTGAATAGGATCGATTAGAACACATCCTATTCTGGCTCCATCCTGTGTTTTAGAGTCATAAAAGAACATGGTCCACATGTCAGGAATATTAGTCTTGTTAGTCAAACTAAATCCTAAGTTAGTTAGTAATGGACAAGAACTATTATGGATTCATGAGCGAAGGCCTGATTGTAATTATGATGGTATCTCAGAAGTCTGTGCTTCATAACAACTGTAATCAATTTCAAAAAAATAATTCCCCAAAACAGAATGGGAAAATCTTATGGGCTCGTTCTTACCTTCGAATTTTGTCACTGTGTGCTTCATGTGTGTGTCACGATTTACAAGGATTTTATTTTCTTTACCTTTATGGGGAATCCACATATGAGACCAATCAATAGAGAAATAACCTTGAAGTTTTGCTGACCAATACCCGCTTAAGATAAAACTGTAACTCTCTGGTATGTCCACACCAACTATGTCTATAGTTTGATGAACCTTGGGGTCGAACGATAGTCTGATTAAAAAATCTTTGAGTTCACCTTTTACCTTAACATATGTCCTATGTAATTGGATGATCTTGGTTCTCTTAATTTGTGAAACAACATTTATTTTTTGGAAAACAGAAAAAGGCATGATATTGGAAGAGGGTCCTGAATTTGCTAAACAATTGTGTACATTGAAATTAAAAATTTCATATGTAAGCAGAAAAGGTGGTCCCCGAGATTTTGAAAAGGAGCCTATGCTTGCTGCGTTTATAAATTTTGTTATCTCCACTTTGTGTATCTCTTGTGAATCACTTTCAGGGATTAAGCTTTCAGTAGTAGCGATAGTTCCTTTCTGAGTATCATGAGGTTTGAAAGAATCGTGTAGGAGCTCATGTTGTTGTGTTAAAGAACAAAGATCGAACATGGAAATATTAGCTTTGGTTTTCTTCATCTCTTAAATTAAAATATATTCAAGATTTCTAATAGCATGACCGATTTTTTTCTCAACTATTTTATTATCTATTATCAAGTCAATCTCAATTTCATTCCTTGTTGAGTCGGACGTGCTTGGTTTATCTTTGTTAACTAAGGCGATTTTTCCAATTTTATTATTATTTTTTTCTGGGATCGCGTCACTTTGTTTTTAGAGGACATATGGAGGAATTATTTCCCTAAGAGGGATGCCATCTTCTTTGGAAGAAAGAGCATTAGACAGTGGACCTATTCTGCGTAAGTTATAACCTTTTGAAGCAAGATTTAACAACCTGTATATCTCCGGCATGGATTTCTTCAATATGCTCATCATTTGATCCTGCACACCAGTCCCAGAAGGGCATAACCGATTCTTGGGGAGCTTCATCCACAACACAAGAAGGAGCTTGTGCATGGATTTCATCATCCAAACTATGTTGATCTAGAAACTAGTTTATCACCAAGGTCATATATTTGACCCACTAAGGGCATGTTCGTTCTGAGTGGTTTTGCTGATGATAAGAACAAAAATTATCATTACTGAAGCTATATAAGTTGAAATCCATGTGTGGTGGTTCAGGTGGTTGCGGCAGGTTTTCTGGTTTCTTAAAGAATGGATAGAAAGTTCATGGCTTCGACGATCCTTCACTAACATTATTTTTAAGGTCCACATCTTTATTGGATAACTTCTTAACCATTTTGACCACATTATCAATATCCTTTGAGTCCCTGTCAAGTGGTTTAGTTAATAGAAATGGTTTCTTTCCAACCGACTTAGTTTTCTCAGAACGTGGATGTTGATCATATGAAGATAACTCTCTTTCCACGGTCTTAGCTTCATCAAAGTTTAACGCTAATGTGTTTATGTTGGATCATTTTACAAACATCCCTATGGAGGGGGTTAATGCAGTTGTGTACTATTCAATAGTTAATGAATGAGCGATAGCTACATCATGAGGAAATTTGATTAAGACATTAAGAAATATTTGTTCAAAGTTCTTCACTATTTCTGTCTTGTCCATTATGATGGCTCCTAGTTCATTATGTAGAGACATAGTTTTTTTCCTTTCTCCTAATTCTCTCATAAAGAGTCTTTCAAAACTGTCATAGTCCGTAATAGACCCAATAGGTAAGCTGAAATACCAAGTAGAAGCTTTCCTGGGAAAATTGTAAGGAAATAGCCTACATAGTACATCATCATGTTCAACAAGTAGAAGATGTATAGATAAAAATAAATTATTCACATCATCTTCTGGGGATTTGGGTTTATCTGGGTCGAATTTTGGGAGGATATTATCAAATTTTCGTGGCATTTCATGAATTTTTCCAGCCATATTGAGAGCTCCTTGGGCCCTCCATTGAGGTATAACTTCTTTGCGGTTCATGTTTTCTCCCATTAGTTTTTCTATGGTAATTTCTGGTTGTCCACCTTCGAATTCTTCTTTAGGTTCAATAAGGAAACATGCAAATTTTCTCAAAGGTACTAGGAATTCTTGTAAGGTATTTTCAATGAGGTCGTCTATAGAGTTAACGCAAAAATCAAGATTCATTTTGGGACATTCTACATGGGTTTCTTTTCTCCTAGGAAGCTTAGAGGTCGTAGGTAGTTTTCCAAGAAATTTTGTGTAAGCGTGTTCTATAGGTTTCATGAAGCTCTTCCCGTGGTATGAGAAACTAAGTCTCAGTATGTATTTCAGGACTACTAAAGGCACTTCCAAAATTAGGCTTTGAGTCCTCGTAGATAACTTCTTGTTCAGACTCGACTTGAGGGAACAAGGTAGGTTGGGAGTCGAGATTACTTGTTGAAGACTGATTTTGTTTATTCTTTAATTCATGTATATAAGCCATAAAAGATGGCCCTCCTTCTAGTGAAAATTATTTTGACAGGTCCAAATCACCCAACAGAAGAAAGGGGTTCTCCCCGGTACACACTCCCAACTAGACTATGCATCATTTGGTTTAGGAGACCCATCCAGAATTTGGTCTGGCTGCCATTGCTACTGTTTTTAAGGGGTTTGGGGTCGGTCACAGACTGATTTTCCGATGATGGTGGATGATTAGTGAATATGAAATGTAAATATGTATATGAATACTATGTATGAAATGAAAATGAAATTAACACTAATCTACTCTAACCTATACTAGCTAGGAGATTACTAAAGTAACCAGAGAGTTGTTAGTTGAAACCAAATCTTGCACTAATTCTACAAATATAACTGATATAAAAGAGCAAGATCATAAACAAGTGTATACAAATACATCTAGCCAGAATAGTCTAGATTACAATAATTCATACAGTAACAACCCACAAATCTCAAGGCATTAAGATATTTAAAGAAATACTTTAAAATGAAGAATCACATAAATTGTATGAGAATTACTCTATAACAACATAACATTCTTACAGTCCATAGAAACAATGTCCATATTCACTAGAAATAGTTCTCATCTCATATCTATTCAGACACAAGGATTCCTTCTATAATATGTTGGCCCTGAGGGCTTCTCTGTATTAGTTAACAAAGTATATGTTCTCAAAAAAATTCTTGGGTCTATACAATTCTTGAAAAGCCAAAAATTCCTTTTCAAATGAGCTTTTATCTTATTTTGTACAAAAATTAGTAACTCCCATGTGTCCTTTCATATTTTCTTGAAGAGGCAGCTACAAAACGGTTCATATTCCCTTCCCTAATGACAAGTGTGAAGAGAGGGAAGAAATTTAGAGTAGTTAGGAAAAGGACGAAATAAAGGGCAGGTGTTATGTGATTTTCCTATGAACTTTTTATTATGAGTTAGGCCTTCCAAACTTCCAATTGGTCATAGAGTGATTCTATACTCCTGTATGTCAACTTCTCTAATGTTGCATTGTTCAGAGAAATATTTTAATCGAGAATGCTCATATCCTTCTCTAACTTTTTCATGAAAGCTTGCACCATCGTATGAAGCTTTACTAGTTGTAGAATATGTTCATCAATAAGGTCCGTGGAGACAAATATAGGTGCTTCAACTATTTGTTTCTTTGAATTTATGGTGCCCTGAACTACATTTACCATTTCTTCCACTACTAGGTTCCTTTCAAGCTAATTTAACCTTGGGAGGCGATTGTTTCTGATCAATTCCTGAGCATCTTTATGGATCCTTGAACATACTACCATAGATTTGGTTACTTATCTATAAGCTCTTTGTCCTATCTGTTGGAAGTGATCCAATGCGTACAAATTGGTATTTCTCCCATATTTTGACGACCTATATAACTCACGAGGTGCATCGATATTTTCCTCTGTCCATCTATCTATGTCAGTTATACCTTTGGGGATAGTGTTGTAATGTGCCATCTTCATTTGTATTTAGTTGTTTTGGTCGATGAATACTGCAGCCGTATCTTGGAAAAGGTGTAGATGAGAGTACATGTCAATAATGACACCTTTTAAGTCATTTCTAACCTTCTCGGCACTGGCTTTGAAGATTTCAAGGATTCCCTCATCAACCTTTATTTGTTGAAGTTTTTCCTTGAGTTCTATGATCCTTAACTCCTTCTCTTCATTTTGTTTTCATAACCTATGTATGTTATCTATATTGGCATCCATGAATGTAGAACCTGGTCTAGTTGTCACCACAAGATCTTTTCAGACATCTCCTGTGACTGGTGCCTGAGTGACAACTAATATAGGATCCTATTCCATCACCAACATCTTCTTAACTTGTTCTTGCATGATCCTACCGGTTTTACTGGCATATGTGAAGATTTTAAGATCTAGAACTTCAGCTGGTTGAAATGGCTCCAATATTCCAAGGACTAAACCATTTCCTATTGTATCTTCCTCTGTGCCTACAATAGATGTTCCCAATATATCTACATCCATGTGGTGTGTTACATCCCCTATGGTTTCTGCATTTTTATTTATCCTTTCTTCCTCAAAAAATTTATCGGCCACTTCCTTCGTTGCTTTCTCTGCTAGTTTTGTCACTACTCTTGCTACTTCTGTCACTACTCTTGCTACTTCTGCTATATTTTTTTCTCTTTCTGCAAGAACTTCATCTTTGGATTTTTCTTTGTCGGCCTCAAAATTTTGTTTCTTCTGGGCATCATTCTTATTTTTTAACACATTTTCTTTATCTCTCCTCCTTTTATCTACTAGTGTTTCTTCCTCCTCCTCAAAATATCCTAAATGAGTTTAAATAGAGATGGGATAATATCTCCCAATTTCCTCTTGTTCTGCTTCTTTTCTGGCCGCCTCTCTTGTTGCTTCTTCATCAAAGATCCTTTCCTTTGACTGGCCATGCTTGTTGGAAATGAATTCATCATATATATATTTTTTAATTTTGGTGCACCTCCTCTTATTCCCAGATATTAGTAGTGTATTCATAAGGAATCTTGACGCTATTGAAGTGTTCCCTTATTCTATTTATAGGATAATGTCTTCTGAACCTCTCTTCTCCAAAGTGATAGAAAAGTAAGATGTCTAACTATGTTTGGGATTTTTTGGTATTATTGAAGAAATAGTTGTTGACATATAGAGGTAATGGGGGGTATATTGTTTTCTTTAACCTGTACAACATTCCTCCAACCCGATGTATAATAGTCTGGTATGCTACTTCTTGAAGGACGGACTTGTCAGGTACAAATTGTTGAAGTAGGTGAGGCGTTTTCATCGCACCATATACCATTATATAAGTTCCATGGTCTATTAGATACCAGTCTCCAATTATTCTTACAACTGCTATGGCTTTGTCTATCATACAAGGGGGAGTGGTGCAAAATATGAATCCATATAAAGGAGCAAGTAAGTGTTCACACATTATTTGGTATTTTGTACGGTATTTGTGCTCCCGGAGCACTTTGCAATAGATGTGGATTATAGTGTCGGTTGGAAACAAACTCCACCCCTTATTTGGATACCTTTGGGATGTGGACATTATGTCCAAGAGGTACGAGGACATATGGAAAATGGGAATTATTGTTCTTGGTTTTGTTTGCATTACTGTAGAGATGGCAACAATGGGAGTTTTAGACAATATATCTTCCCAATTGAATGAAACACCCACATATTCATATAAATAAATCAAGGGAATGTATGATAGGGGAAAATGAGTTGTGTTTTGTTACCCATATAACCTACACAACATGGCCACCAAATTCTGATAGGGTCTCCTTAAGTTAGTCGTGGGGTACTGACTCTTAGGCATGTATTTAAATTTTTTGTCCAGCTTATACCATTTGGGAAATAAGTCCTTTGGAATATATTCAAACTCACTGAGGGAATTTCTATCCAATATTTTATTACCTTCTTTTATGTGACAGAATTTAGCTAAAAATTATGGCCTAAAAGAAGCAAGAGGTACTTTTTGTGCATTGCAGACATATCGACTACTTATTTCATTATTCTTCAAAATCCATCGAATGACACATGGACAAGGAAATATCATTGGATGTGTTGCAAATCTGAATATCCCTGATTTTCTGATATTTTTCAATTCCTGAAATTCATCAGGATATTCTGCTTTTGTTGAGAAATTTGACTTCTTAAACATGTAGTACACTTCTCCCCATTTCAGAGTCTCTCCATCCTTTTTTACAAGTTCATATGGATCATCATATGTAGCCCCAATAATCTATACTTCTCTTGTTTGTTGGAAGCTGCTAGAGGCCTCAACTCTAGATGTCTTGCCTTTCATCTTCTCCCATGGTGACAAGTTTGAACCTGCCAAAAGAAAATATAAGTTTAGGGAATATAACAAAATGAAATGTACCATTTGAAATGCATCTAGAAAAATGATTGGAAATACCAGAGCCATTGAGACTATTAAGAAAACAAAGAGTTGTCCTTTGAAGACGTCAGGGTAAAAAGTATGCATGCTTAAGCATATTGATAAAATTTAGGGAAGAAAGGGTGGAGATTAGGCTTAAAAAAAAGAAATCGGAGATGAAAAGATTAACTTCTCCGATACAGGGTGGAGAAGTTAGTATTAAGTGTTCTGATAAAGCGAAGAGATGGCCAAAAAAATTACGATTGGAAAAGTTAAGGAAAACTCCTCTGATCACATCGGAGGAGTTAGTAAGAACTCATCCGATGAGTTCGGAAGAGTTAATCCCAACTTATCAGATAAGTCTTCAGAAAAGTTCTTACTACAAATCTTGAGTGCAATTATCAATGGTTTTGAAAAAAACTCTTCCGATCATATCGAAGGAGTTGAAAGTAACTCCTCCGATATGTTTGGAAGAGTTATCACTAAGTGATCCGAGTGGTGTGGGGGGTATTTTTGTAACTCATCTGAAAGTATCGAAGGATTTAGTAATAACTCCTCCGATGTTTTCAAATAAGTTAGTAGAAATTGTTATGATTTTTTAAAACTAGGGCTCTCTGCGAAGAAATCAAGGTGGTTTTGGGGTGAGGCTGAAGGCAGGTTTATAGGTTGTGAGAGTTCCTTAGACCTCTATGATTGAATATTATGTGCACAAGGAGAAATATCAAGGTTTGAACATATCAATTGTAAGGACAGAAAGAGGCATTGTCGTGGTGAAAAATAGGGCCGACCAGACATTGTCTTAGGGTGAAGAAAAATATTCGAAATGGGAAGAGGATGCAGGTTCCATTAGCATATGTTGGTTGGGGATATAACCAAATGCATGGTAGAGAAGGGGAAAAAATATTACTAGGGAAATAAGGAAATAAAACAAAGGAGAAATCAAATGAAAAACTATCCCTAACCCTAACAAAAAAGAAAGACAAGATGTCCTTACCTAGATCCTCACACCACGTGGTGAGTAGCAATAAGTCAGGAGATTGAACGAGATAGATCATTGTGTTTAACCTTGGGAATCCTTTCTCAATATATCATGATCGGATAGAAATGACTTGACCTCGTTCTATTTATATATCCAAAAGGTCATTTCGACAATTAATGCAGTAGATGGGGTTGTTGAAGTCGAAGGGTTGAAGGACAAGTTCGATCCGATTAACATCAAAGAACTTATATTAAATTCCTCCAATGTTAATTGGGGGACTTGTTCTAAATTCCTTTGATAATATCGGAAGGGAAGGAAGAAACTCCTTCGATACGTATTGGAGGAGTTAAATTTAACTCTTCTGATTCATATAGGAGGAGTTTCCTATAACTAGCATGATAACACTGCATATAATAGAAGGTGGGAAGAACTCCTCCAATATGTATCGAAGGAGTTAAAGTTAACTCCTTTGATTCATATCAGAGGAGTTTGTAGCAAATTTACCGATTCCAAAAGGGAAATTTGTGTCCTTTAGAAACAAAGTATTTAAGGATTTTCCAAGTAAGGTATCAAACTTCTAAGTAACTTGAGCTAGACAGGGAGACTCAAAATTATTTATCTTGGGCTCAAAAGATAAGGGGCTCCATTTTCTAGGGAGGTAAGAAAGATCAAATGGGAAAATGGAGGGTTGTAGTGCCTATCACAAAAATACTCTAGATTGATGTTCTTCTCTGTAACCTGTTCCCATAGAAAGTGAAACTTGATCAGAACATGCTTCTTCTTGGAGTGCATTACTGTATTCTTAGAGATACTGATAGCATTGGTGTTATCACAAATTATCAGAATATGTTCGTCATGTTCCACCTGTATATCTTGCAAGGTCTGATTCATCCAGAGAACTTGAGTGCAATATGTTGTTGCTGCAATATATTATGCTTATGTTGTGGAAAAAGATATTGATCATTGTTTCTTGCTCAACCATGATACCAGAAACTCACCCAAGTATAAATATGCTCCACTTTTACTTCTTTTATATTCAATGCTACCTGCCCAATCTGCATCTTTGTAGGATACAAAGGACAGATCATTCCCTTTTGGATACCATAATCCAAAATATTTTGTTGCTTGGATACCATAATCCAGAAAAGAAATTCAACTCACCAAGAAAAGACATTTCGAACTCAATTTTCATATCTCTAACAAAATTTTGACTCATCTTGTTATCATCACTTATGAAGATGATGTCATCTACATAAACTTCAATTATCAATATATTGTCTCGATCCACCTTTATGTAGATATTTTTGTCTGCATTAACCTTCTTGAATCCTTGTTTCTATAGATACCTATCCAATATCGAATATCATGTTCTGGGGGCCTGCTTGAGTCCGTACAATTCTTTCTTCAGTATGCAAACATAATATTCCTTTTCAAACA
>JASDQU010587428.1:25324-39213 GCA_032191745.1 Picea mariana | reverse complement strand
CATTGTTTTTTGGAAAACCCACTTAATAACAATCACGTTCTTGTTATTCGATCTTGGAACTAGTTAACATGTGCCATTCTTCTCTATCTGATCCAATTCTTCATCCATACCATTTATCCTATTTTCATCCTTGCTGGCCTCTTCAAAACTGTCGGGTTCGATTGTAGATAAATATTCTAGGTGTTGTTGTTCAAGTGAAAGTATTCTTCTTCGAGTTTCAAATTCTGCATATTTATTCCCAATAATCTATTCTAGTGGGTAATATTTTTGTACTAGTCGAATATGTTTCTTAGGAGGTTTATGTTGCTCATCTTCCTCTTTTTTTGGTTCTGGTTTCTCATCTTATTCTACTTATTCGTATTTTAGATCTTCCTCATCATCCTTCTCTTTTGAGTCTTTGCTTCCTTCTTTTTCCTTCCATACACTTGTCTCGTCAATAGTTACAATGATAGTTTCCAATATTCTTTTGAGTCTTGGACTAAATCATTTATATACTTTGATTTTTCTTGAATACCCAACTAGTATGCCCTTGTGAACTTGGTAGTCAAATTTTCCAAGCATGCCATCTTATTTTTTGGTATAGCATTTGCTTCCAAATACTTTGAAATGCTTCACATTTTCCAGTATTCCTTTCCATAAATCATAGAGAGTCTTATCATTTTTTCTTCTAAGCACTCCTTTGTTCAAGATATGAACTTTTGTATGTACTTCTTGTGCCCAAAAGATATCACTCAACTTGGAATGTTTCAACATGGTTCTGGCCATTTCCTATACTATTTTTTTCTTCCTTTAAACCACTCCATTTTGATTAGGTGTCTTGGATTCTAACAACTCTCTTTATTCCATGTTCACCAAAAAAATCCATGAAATCCTTTGATTTAAACTCTCATCCATTGTCTGATATTAAGAACCTTATTTCCAAGTTCATCTCAGTTTCAACCATTTCTTTCTATATCTTGAAGTGTTAGAATGCCTCTGACTTCTTCCTGAGTAAGAAAATTGCAGTCATTCTTTTGTAGTCATCAACGAGTGGCACAATGTATTATTCACTATTTAATCCCTTCATTCTTCTAGGTCCACATAGACCAGTGTGTACAATGTCCAATGGTTTTTTTGTGGAGTACTCCTTTGATTTAAACTTGGTCCTAGTTTTTTTTCTTGTAGAAAATGCTCACATAGGGTATTTGTTGGCTTTGAGATCTTAGGTATTTATTTCACCACTTCCTTTTTACTGATTTTGACAAGGTTATCAAGTTTATGTGACCCATCCTTCTGTGCCAAATCCAACTTTCATTTTCCTTCCTAAGCAAAATTATTATTTTCCAATCTCATTCAGGACGCATATGTTTTTTGAGGTTGTTTTAGTTGTAGACACCAATTTTCTTGATCCTTCTTTTCTTGTTTCACATTTTTCTGAGTCAAACAAAAGTTTGTGTCCTTGATCACACATTTGACTAAAACTTAGAAGATTTTGCTTCATATCTTCGACCAGTAGAACAATTTCTACCTTAGCATCTTTTCTTCCAAACTTGATTGTGCCTCTATCTATTATTCTGGCTGAGTTATCATTTCCAAATGAAACTGATCCACCTCATTTAGTCTCCAGGGTCAAAAACCTGTTCTTGTCACATGTCATATGCTTTGAACAACCATTGTCAATACCACCCAATTTTATTTTCTTGTGCTTGTAGAAACACACACATTCTTTAGTGTTGAATTTATCTTTCTTTATTATCCACATCCTTTGTGGTTCATGTTTATGACTGTCGATATTTTTCTTTGGTTCCTTGGGAGGAACATTCAGTATACAATCTTTGGCCATGTGCCCAAAATTGTTGCACTTGTATCACTCTATCTCATTACTTAGTGAATCAAAATTGTTGTGATTTTGTCCTATGCTTCATGTTACTTTATGAAATAATTGTTGTTTGAATAGCCCTCATAGTTTCTTCTGTTCTTGGCATAGGCTCTACAATTTGCAGTTTTGTGACCAAAATTGTTACAAGAATAACATAAACCAAAGAAAATAGTTTGATACCTGGATGTAGGGGGTCTTTTGAATGGTTTTTATCTTATGAATCCTTCATCTCCTTGAGATGTTTCTGATTGTTGATTTTGTGTTCTGACTCTTCTAGGTGGTTCAGTTCCTCTGTGATTTTGTTCTTGGGTTCTTCTTGGACCTTTGACAATTTATGCATAGATTATTTGTTCTGCTTCTTGTTCTATCATCTTAGCGATCGAAACTTTCTTGGTATGCATATTTTTGTACCCTAGTTCAAAACTGTCATAGTACATCCTTTGACTGTTGATGATCTCATCCAATATTTTGGCACTATTCTGTTGCATATCTTTCTTTTGACGATATTTTCTTAAAGTAACTATTTCTTCTTCCAATCATTCAATCATATTCACCTTATCTTATAACTGATTTCTGAGTGTTTCTTCAATCCCTTTGTCTTCTTATACCTGGATTTTTAAATTTGTAATTATCTGCTCGATTTCTTCTGAGTTCGAATTTTGAGATCCTTCTTTCTTATTTAACTATGCCTTGAGTGACTTGATTTTCTTTCTTTCTTTCCCTAATTCTTCTAGGGAACTAGTTAATTCTATTCTGAGATCGACTTCACCTTTTTATTCAAAATATTAGGAATCTTCATCATATTCTACTACCATGAAGAGTACTCTTTTTGAATCATTGTCACTATCATTATCCTCGTCTGATGAAGAATTGTCTTTTTTTGAGTAGAAATGTTTCTTGAAGAATTTATTTTTGTTTCTTTTCTTGTCTCCCTTTTGATTTTGATTTTTCTTCTTAGGATATTCTTCTCCATCTCTACCATTATTCTTAGAATAAGGACATTTAGAAGAAAAATTACCAATACCATCACAATTAAAGAATTTCAGTGGAAGCATACCTTTGTACTTGTCGGTTCCTCTTTTTAGATTCCTTATGAAGTTCACCACTTCTTCATATTCTTCTGAATCATCTCTATAATTGCAATCTGGTTTTGAATTTTTCTTGTTTTGCTTCTTTGTCTTCTTGGATTCTCTGAATGCTACTTCCTTCATGACTGGATTCTCTTGTTCTATCCTCATTTCAAAAGTTGTGAATATTCCATGTAGCTCATCCATGTTCAAAATGTCAAGATCTGTTCTTTCTTCCAGGGATAATATATTAGGATAAAATCTTGTAGGTAGAGATATTAAAACCTTTTGAACGACCATTGATTCATCAAATCCTTCTCCTAGTTCTCTAATAATGATCAATGTTTCGTCAAATCATAGAAAGTAGGTTGAAATGTCTTCATCTTCCTTCATCTTTAGTTGATCAAACTTCGCTCTAAGGGTTTGAATTTATCTCCTTTTACTTTGGTATCTCCTTCGTAAATATTTTGAATTTTATCCCAAATATCCTTTGAAGTCTTGCGGTGCATAACTTTGAGAAATAATGAATCATCCAGACTTCTCAGAATGGTGCCTTTAGCCTTTGAGTTCTTTTCACTAAGTTTATTTCCATCTTTGTCAATTGGGGGAGTGGTTGGCACTACATATCCATCTACTATTGACTTCCAAACATCAAATCCATGTGTCTGCAAAAAGGTTTTCATCCTTTTATTAAAAAAGTCATAGTTCTTTCCATCAAACCTTGGTGCTCCAATCTTAGTGTATTCCATGATCTCCTTTCAATGGTTAAACTGTTTATTGAAGGACCTACTATGATACCAATTATTGGAATACTTGGGGGAGGGGTGAATCAATATCAATAATTTATTATAAATGTTAACTACATTGTGTAATCTTTAACATCGACAGTAGTATATCATCAATGTATCATGAGGAGTATAAATCAACAGAGAATAATAAACATCCACATAAACACATTACACCAGTATTTACGTGGAAACCAAAATGGGAGAAAACCAAAGAATGATTTTCTTATATATTAAAATAATACATTAATTGGAAGCACCAACTTCCCAATTCTCCAGCTACAACACGATGGAGGATATGAACCCATATTTATAGGCTCCAACCCGAAGGAAGCTACAAATCCCTGAATTATTTAGATCCAACTAGAAGGAGGCTACAACCCCCTGATTCTCAAGCTCCAACCTAAAGGAAACTCCAACTCCATGTGTTCTCTAGCACTAACTAGAAGGAGGCTACGACCCCCTTTCCTTGCCCCATCCTACCGCCCTAAAATAAAAATGTAGACCAAACTGTCACTACCACTGATATTGTGATGATCTATGATAATCAACTTGTAATCAACCTGTCATCCAATCTCTCACCGTGACATCAACCTGTAACTGATCATCAACCTATCGCTGTCACTGTACCATCAATCTTGTAACTGATCATAAACATGTGTTATACCAAATTTGTACCATACCATGCATCAATCATGTACCATAAGATATTCCAAATGTAGATACCATAACATCAATAATGAGTATCTAATCATGTACCATGTATCTATACCATATCATCAATGATACACAAGAATGTTCCTAAATCCAATATCACAAATATGTGCCTCTAACAATGAACCATAACAACCATACACAATGTACCAAGGATATGTCTTAAGCATGTGTTAATGACACCAAACCATGGACCTCAACCATATGCAACCACATACCAAAAGAGCCTCCAAGACATGCCTCAAGCATGTGCCATACCATCCATGATACAAGCCTCAACCAAACATATACAATACATACCTTTACTCATGAAGAAGATATGAAGCATTCATCACAGACCTATAAATTAACCCGTGAAAATAATCTTCAACAAACAAGAGATGGTTTCTTCTTCAATGCCTTTTCACAGATCCTCGACTTGTCCTCATTGCAACTTGTGGATTTTTGTGCCTTCCTTCACTATAAATCACAGATGTTCACACCTTCATTCACTCTAACTTGGAATGACCTAAAATATTTATATTCTCTTCTACTTTCTGATGTAGGATCATCATCATCATCATTCAATGAGGCACAGTGGAGGACAACTCAACATCTAGCGCAACACATTCATAACTAGTTTGAATTACAAGGAGGGCACGTCACTTTAAATTTTAAACCTCTGTAATAAAAGGCCCTTTAATATTTTGAGGCAAGAACCATTACATGCGCTCCAGGAGATTGTAATTCATTTAATTACCTGGAGGATTATACAGATTTTGAGCATCAACTCATATCTAGGTTGTAATGATCCATTTAATGTAATAAGCTTAGTGGTCGGTTGCTTTAATTGTGAAATGATAGAACTAAAATAGTCTGGAGGAAAGGCTCGAGAAGCCCCCTCATGTATAAATGTATGCCCATAAAGGGTTGTTGAAAAAAAATCGTTGGAGATTTGTAGAGAAGAAGCTGAGATATGCAAGAACCTATGTAAATATTTTATGAATGAATATAATAGAGGAGATTTGGTTCAAATTATGAGTTTCCTTATCTCTCAGTTATTTGGGTAATGTTATGTTATCTATTTTTCTGTGTTTATATGTATGTGTGTGTATCTCATGGTTGAATGAATGAACCTTTGATGTTCCATAAGTTTCAATTGTTTCTCTTCTGACATACTGATGCAAGGAGTGCACAGTGGCCACACAAGGAGTGTGAAGGAAGAGTCGTTTACAGACTCGATATCTCAGGAGAGATAGAGTGAATTTAGTAGAGTGAGTGAAAGGAGTGCACATATACGCATTTGAGTATAAAATTATCGAAGGATAGACCCGTGCAAGGAGTGCACAGGGCCAACACTTAGCGAAGTGCTGAAATAATCTCAAGGTGAGCAAGCGCAAGGAGTGTGCGGGATATTTCCTGAGTCTCACGCTCAGAAGAAGTAGCACAAGTGTGCACCAGGGCCTAAGTCCTTTAAAGTTGGAAATTCTTAGGAAGGATAACGAGATTTAGTTCTCGAAAGAAAGAATCCATTTTGTTTGGAGAACGAGTGGATGAGATCCGTTCGGGAGGAGCCAAATCCTTTAATGACCATTGGATCTCGAGAAGGAACATGGATGTTAACCCTTGAAGTCCTTCAGACTTCGCAAATTCGGTGATTTTTATGTGTTCGTTGTAAAGGAGGTAAATTTACCGAAGTCCCGAAGCCTGAAATTGATCTGGATAGTTGGTAGTGGAGGAACACATTTCCGAAGATCAATGATTATCCAGAAGTTCGATTGTCCAATGAAATTGAAGTGTGGCTGTAAGAGCGCGAAAAAATACCGAAGCTATGAAGTCTAGAGCAGATCCTGGTCATTGGAATCAGGGCCACATGTCAGTGGATTTCCAGTGGTTCAGGAATCTAACAATCTAGGACATCAAAATTGTAAGGTGTTTTGGTTCAAGAACTCCCAAAGGCCTGAACATCAGAGTAGATATTGATCATCTGTTGAGAGGTACAGGTGGATCGTATATCCAACAGTCCACCATTTTGGCACTTTGGAGGACTTGAAGTGTTGTTTCATGAAAATATTTGAAGCCCAGAGTGCAGAGTAATCGTAATCCGTCGATATGAGGTGAACGCCAGCCGTCCGATCCACAAGTTCATGGGTATTGCATGTTTGAATGGGGAAGACTCCCGAAGTATGGAGTCTCGAAATATCTGTGAGCCGTATATCTCAGCATGTATTGAGAGCCTTTTATCCTCATCGTAGTTCAGTTGTTCATGAACTCGGAATTCAAGAGGATTGTTGTGTGTTGTTGTTAGAACTCCCTAAGCCTAGATCTCTAAAGTGGCAGAGTTCTTGCTGTTTAAAAAGAGTTTAACCCATGGGTTTGGCCCGAGGTCATGTGGATTTATCTGCTGGAGTAATAAGGCCCTTCAAAATGTAAATTTTCGCGTAGGGAAAAGAATAAAGGCATGCGGTATAATACTTTGAGCGTTCAACAAGATCCTGAGAGAAAATTTAGCTCCTTAGTATGAATGATCCTAGATTGGGAGGTCACGCGAGCCCCATGAGGTGGTGTGGGTTTTCATCAAGTGGTATCAGAGCGAGAAAATAAGCTCTGTGTGAAAATAAAATTTAGAATCATGCCACCAAGAAGACATAGAGAGATACATGTATTTAATGAAGTCATGGGAGAGGAAATTAGAAAACTTTGTGAAAGGTTGGATGCCATGGAGACAACGTAGAGAAGAGCACCTGAAGTTGGTGACGTCAGTGAAGCTGAAAGTGAAGATATAGAGGAAGCAGAAGAAGTTGTAGTAGAACAAGCAACAGAGGAGCAATTGCTAAGGGATGTTGTCAAGATTGGAACCAAAGCAAAGATAAATGTTCTGATGTAGGAAGGGAATTTGAATGTGGAAGAACTACTTGAATGGATAAGTTATTTTAACAAGTACTTTTAATATGAGGAGATTGATGATGAGAATAAGGTAAAGCATGTAGTGACCAGGTTGAAGGGACACATAACGTTATGGTGGGACGAGTTGCAAGCAGAAAGAAGAAGCAAAGGTAAGTCCAGAATTAAGATTTGGGATATAATGGTAGCTAAGATGAATTTTAAATTCATACCCAAGGATTACTAGTTAAATCTGTTCAGGAAGTTGCAATAATATGAGATAGAAAGGTTTGTCGATGAAAGAGTACACCGAAGTGTTTTACAAGATGAACATAAGAGAAGGACATAGGGAGAATGGTGAAGAAAAAGTTTCCAGGTACATAAATGGATTGAGGTATGAGATCCAAGATGAGATCAGTACGATGAAAATGAGAACTGTGGAAGATGATCATCAGGTATCCCTGAAGGCAGAGTAAAAGTTATAAAGGAAGCAAAGTTAGAGGAACAAAGGAAAGAATCATGACAGAGGAGAAGGAACCACCAGAGAGAAGTTCTAGAAATTCAGGGAATAAGATGGAGGATTTAATAGTCAGACAAAGAGAGGAGGAAGTTCTAGAGGAGGACACTTTGAAGGAAGAAACTCTTTTCCCAGAGGAAAAGGAAGAGGCAAAGGAGGATAAGTGAAGTGTTATTCTTGTGGAAAAATAGGGCACATGTCTTGGGAATGTCTTGAGAAGAAGAATGCAGGAGAAAAATGAGCTAACATTTTTGAAGCACAACAAAGGGATGTGGAGACAAATATGAAAGTAGAAGCAATGGATGAAGGAATATTACTCATGATGAGGAAAGCTCTCATAAAGACAAAGAAAGAGGTATGAGAACCATTGCAGAGGAACAATTTGTTTAGAACTACTTGCAAGACCATAGATAAGGTATGAAAGGTGATCATAGACAGTGGGAGCACTAATAACTTACTATCCATAGAGATGGTGGAAAATCCAAAGTTGGAGACAACTGCACATCCGAATTCATATAGGGTGTCGTGGTTGTAGAAAGGACATCATTTCATGGTAAGTAGATAGTGTAAAGTTGAATTTAAGATTGGTGGTTATAAAGATGAGGTTTTATGTGATGTAATAACTATGAATGCTTGTCATGTTATGTTGGGGAGACCTTGGAAATATGACAGGAATGTCATACATGATGGGAGGAAGAACATGTATACCCTTGAGAAAAATGGGCGTAAGCATATGTTGTTACCGATAGAAGATAAAGAAGTTAAAGAGGCAACTATTTCAAGTATACTTCTCATGAGTGGGAAGGAACCTTTGAAGGAAGAAGTAGATCCCCAATGTTGTAGTCTGAGGATAGGAGAGATTGATATATCTCTTAGAACAAGTTTCATAGGTGCTCATACTTGTGAGAAAGTGGTGCAAGAGGAATCCGAGGAAGAGGCCAAGGAGCCAGAGGTTTTTAAAACTAACAATTTGTGTGTGATGGAAGATGTAATAGAAAGATGGCCATTGGAGACTGTCAAAGAGAAGGAGAATGGACAGAGTCCAAGTTCTATTCAAAAGGAAAAGAAGGAAGAGGAGTTTTGCATAGTTTTGAGCTAGAGAAATGTCCAAGAGGAACATTCATATTCGATACTCACTCAATGGGAGAAGGAGTTAGAAATGTTGGAGAATTGGTTAAATCATCCAAAGATGGAGGAGTACTACCAGAGGAATCCAATAATGAAGGATAGAAAGGGGAACCTTTAGGAAGGAAAAATTCATGAAGAAATAAAGAAGAAGGAGAAGCAACCAATGGGTACCAGTAGCAAGAACCTGCAACAAGGCGATTGTCAGGAGAGCAAGACATAGTTGCAACAAAAGAGCCAACCAGAGGATAGGATGGACAAGGAGACTATGGAGTTGACAGGGTTGATATAAATATCAGCCAAAGAGACAAGATAAGACTGCAGTAGTAAGATAGGTGGAACCCTGCAATGTGTGATTTGGATACCAAGAGAAAATCCTATAGTTGTAGGAGAATGACAACAACAACAAAAACAACAACAACAACAAGGAAGATAAGTAGGTGGGCATCTCCGAGTTAAATTTTGGGACCCAGGAGGATCTCAACTGTAGTATCAGAGGAGCTATGAGCAGGAGCTCATGATTTTTCTCAGCAGAGGAGTATGATGCAGGAGCATCACCATCATCATTCAATGAGGTGTAGTGGAGGACAAATCAACATCCAACGCAGTGCATTCAGAACTGGTTTGGATTTCAAGGAGGGCACACCACTTTAAATTTTAAACCTCTATATTAAAAGGCCCTTTAATATTTTGAGGCAAGAGCCATTACATGCACTCCATGAGATTGTAATTGCTTTAATTACCTGTAGGATTGTATAGATTTTGAGCATCGACTCATATTTGGGTTGTAATGATCCATTTAATCCAATAATCTTAGTGGTAGGTTGCTTTAATTATGAAATGATAGCACTAAAATAGTCTGGAGGGAAGGCTCGAGAAGCCTCCTCATGTATAGATGTATGCAATGTATGCCCAGAAGGGGTTGTTGAAAAAAGTTCATTGGATAGTTGTAGAGAAGAAGCTGAGAGTTGCATGAACCTATGTAAATATTTTATGAATGAATATAATAGAGGAGATTTTCTTCAAATTATGATTTTTCTTATCTCTTGAGTTATTTGGGTAATTTTATGTTATCTATTTTCTGTGTTTATATGCTTGTGTGTGTATCTCATGGTTGAATGAATGAACCTTTGATGTTCGATAAGTTTAAATTTTTTCTCTTTTGACATACTGGTGCAAGGAGTGCGAAGGCAGAGTCGTTTACAAACTTGATAGCTCAAGAGAGATAGAGTGAATTTCATAGAGTGAGTGCAAGGAGTGCACATATACTCGTTTAAGTATAAAAATCTCGAAGGATAGACCCGTGCAAGGAGTGCACAAGGCCAACACTTAGCAAAGTGTTGAAAGAATCTCAAGGTGAGAAAGCGCAAGGAGTGCATGGGAGATTTTGTTAGTCTTAAGCTCAAGAGAGGTAGTGAAAGTGTGTGGCATGGCCTAAGTCCTTTAAATTTGGAAAATCTCAGGAAGGATAGCGAGATTTAATTCTCGAAAGGAAGAATCCATTTTGTTTGTAGGATGAGCGGAAGGGATCTGTTCGAGAGGAGCCAAATCCTTTCACGACCATTGGATCTAGAGAAGGAGCGTGGATGCTAACCCTTGAAGTCCTTTGGACTTCACAAATTTGGTGATTTTTGTGTGTTCGTTGTAAAGGAGGCAAATTTCCCGAAGTCCCGAATCTCGAAACCGATCTAGATCGTTAGTAGTGGAGGAACACATGTCCGAAGATCAACAATTATTTGGAATTCCGATTGTCTTGTGAAATTGAATTGTGGTTGTAAGAGTGTGAAAAATTCTTGAAGCTCCGAAGTTTAGAGAAAATGTTGTTTGTTGGTGTCAGGTCCATGTGTCAGTGGATTGCTAGTGGTTCAGGAATCCAAAATTTTGGGAGAGAAGAGGTGTAAGGTGTTTTTTCTCGAGAACTCCTGAAGGCTGGAGTATATCTTGATCGTTTGTTGAGAGGGAAACGTGGATCGTAGATCCAATAATATACCATTTTAGCACTCTGGAGGACTTGAAGTGTTGTGTCACAAAAATCTCTGAATTTTGGAGCGCAAAGTAATCGTAAGCCGTCGATCTGAGGTGAGCGTCAATCGTCCGATCCACGAGTTTGACCTTCGCGAGTTCGTAGGTATTGCATGTTTGAACAGGGAAGACTCCCAAAGTTCGGAGTCCCAAAATATCTGTGAGACGTAGATCTCGACGTGTATTGAGATCCTTTGGTCCTCATTGTAGTTTGGTTGTTCGCGAACTCAGCATTCGGGAGGATGATTGTGTGTTGTAGTTAGAACTCCCAAAGCCTAGAGCTCCAAAGTGGCAGAGTTCCTGCTGTTTAAAAAGAGTTTATTCGTCGATTTGGCGTGAGGTCATGTGGATTTATATGCTGGAGTAATAAGTCCCTCGCGAACGTAAATTTGCGTGCAAGGAAAAGAGTAAAGGCATGTGGTAGAATACTTCGAGCCCGAGAGCTAATTCAACTCCTTAGTGTAAATGATCCTATACCAGGAGGTCACGTGAGCCCCAGGAGGTGGTGGGGGTTTGCATCACTTTCCTTCACTACCTCAGACTATACTTCTTCATACTTCGCTACCTCAAATGTACCACAAAACGATTTACCAAAAAACACTTGAAAGATAGATAATCATTGAACTCATGTGTGTACTTGTGAAGGACTTCTTGTGGTGTATTTATACTTTTTTAAGCTAATTTATTTCCTTACTTTAGTGATTTATTGTTACAACCACTTTACCCTTTTACCAATACTTGTAATTGTTTAGGGGCTCCATAACCAATCTTCAGGGCTTCCATCTTCATAACCTCATAACTCCTCAACCATGAGGAACGACGTGTTGTACCACCTATCACTGGAAACGACACGATGAGAACTATCCATCCATGAGTGAGTTAGCTACATTCACATTGTCCTTCATGAACTTTTTCCATGATAAAATTATTTTTCCATAACCACACCTCTGGGGCTTCTTGTGGACTTCTTCAAAGCATCTTCCCATGAGGGCCATGCTTAGAGATACTCCACAAGGGGACCGATTTGGAGAATTCTCCAAATACAACCATCACTCCTTTTAACATCAATGAAAACCAACTTTCCAACAACAAATACAAATCGATGACCAAGGGAAATATACAAGATAAGTGGTGGATAGGGGGAACCTTAACTAAGACATAGACATTCAAGAAATATTGTATATCTCAATTAAGGAAAAGTGACTTAATATAGAGTGGCCCAACACATGAGGTCTTGGTAATGAAGGATAATAGTTAAATGATTAGTAAATGAGAAGGTTAGATATGGTTACAATAGACGAGTAGGCTAATTATGGTACTTCCAAGTGGGTAGGAATATCTGAGTACCATAGTGTGAAGTGCATATGTTAGATATTTCCCACCTTTCCAGAGTCATTATCCATGAGACAAAATTCTAGGAGCATGTTAAAAAGAAGGAAAAGTGAGAATAAAAGTAATATAAGAGAAATAAAAATAAAGATGGAAACAATGACAAAGAAATAATACATGGGGAAAGGTTCCTACTAGTGCATATAATACACGCTAATATCTCATCATTGTTATTGGTCAACAAGGTGAAGGCCTCATGGAGCCATTGCATAAGCCTTGCATATGGAATACTTAGTTTGGAAGTAGAATATGGTATACTTTTCAAGATTTGAAACACCATGTATGGTTCTCAAGTCATGTCATGGTTCAAGGTCAAAGGTCCATGTCAAATACCTATTAATTCAATATACAGCTCATGACCCATGTGCAATGTCGTAGAAAAATAAATAACCATTGCACATGGAATATTTAGCCTATGTGTGATATATGGTCACCATTTGAAGTATTGGTACACTAGGGATGGTCATCAGTACGTATGCCATGGTCCAAGGAAAAATATAGAGTCTTAGGTTATTCATGGACCTTGTGTATATCCATTGGTCGTCACATGATCCCTACATATATAATCTTTTGCCTATAAGCAAAATATTGTGTCTATTTCAATATTTGCAATAAAGTAATATCTCTTTCAAGGGAGCAGTAACAAAAGTATGGGCAGGGTGAGCGTAATCCCCATTTTGTTAGTCAAATAACACGACCAGTTGCATTACAATATTCATGGCCAGTTGCTTCACCTGTCTCGGGCCTGCCCACTAGGGGCACATATTTCAGATGCTTAAAATAAGCCATTAAAGATCAAGTTAAACTGAAACCAAGACCAAAGTGATTCCTCCTGCTCCATTCGTTGCATTCAACGATTTTTAGGGATGATTCGAGATCCGTGGGAACAAGCCTGGAAGTGATTCAGGTAACCTGTTGACTGCAGTGACAGGCCATCCTCTGCAATGACAACAATGAGCCATCGACTGCAGTGGCAGGCTCGATTGCAGCAAATATTAAATGTCTGACAAGAACCATTTAATTCCACCAATCATTTTTAGTTATTTTTTAAATCAATTTTAGTGTCCGATAATTCTGTAAATGATTTTTCTCTTCACCTCGGGTATTTAGTCCCATCAGATTATCTCAGCCAATTAGAACTTTCCAATATAAATATTTATAATTTATAAAAATGATTTTTATTTTTTCATAAAAATAAAATAAAAACATAATTCAGAACATAAGAAAAATTTGTTAAGAAGATGCAAAATACACCAAATTTGTTCACGGCTGGGTGAAAGTTATAGTCCCTCAGGCAGAGACTAATAATCTATTTTCAATGAGTAAACTACGAGAATAATTACAATTGTTCGGGGTAGTAAGGATGCGATTGATGGCTAAATACGTTGTCCAGGAGAAAATAACATAGAATTATAAAAAAAATAACAATATAAAGGCTTATAAGCCATTAATGAGGTTGTGTAATACTATATAGGCCCTCATTGTGTCCATTATTGGGCCAACACAAGGTATATTGACTCAAGTTAGAGGTTTGAGAACTATGTAGTTAG
>JASDQU010587427.1:120817-134394 GCA_032191745.1 Picea mariana | reverse complement strand
ATGATTCAAAGGAAGAGGAAGAAGTCGATAACTTCATTTGAAGTTTGAAAATGGGAACTGACAAATAAAGAGGTAAGGTTCCATTGACTTTTTTTAATTGTGATGGTGTTGGTAATTTTTCTAATAAATTTACTTATAAGAAAAAGAAAAGAAATGAAGAAGAAGATGACCCTAAAAAGAGAAAGAAAATTCAAAAGGGTAGAAGAAATAAAAATAAGTTTTTCAATAAAATCCTTTGCACCAAGGAAGAAAGTTCCTCATCACATGAAGATGTAGTCAGCAAAAATAATACATAAATGGTACTATTCGGGGAAAAAGAAGAATCGGATGGGGAAGGCTCCAAAGAAGAATGTGAAGAGGAAGAATTCAATTACATATAAGAATTGTTGAGTGCCATAGAAGTTATTAAAGGATAAAAGAAGAAAAACAAGTCACTCCAGACAGAACCAACAAAAAAAAAAGAATCTCAAAATTCCAAAGAAGATGAACAGACAATCATGAAACTAAAACTCCAAGAATAAGAGGACAAGAGGATTAAAGAATCACTCGGAGGAAATTTAGATGAAAAGGACATGATAATTGAAAAATTAGAAGCACAAATAGTCATTATAAGAAAGGATCTTCAGAAGAAGGACATGTGGAAAAATAGTACAAGGTGATTGGATAATATCATTAACAGACAAAGACCATACTATGACATATATGGATTATGATAAAATCATACGCAGAAAAATAAATGATCAAACTCCAAAAATATAGAGCAAGAAGAAGGACCAAGAAACTATGTAGAGGTCATCAGAGGTCCCTCCAAAGATTAAGACAAAAAAACTCAAGAGGAAGATTACAGAGACATTGAACCACCTAGAAGATTCATAAATTAGTATCAGCAACAACTAGATATAGAAATACCTTAAGAAGAATAAGGATTCAAATGAGCGACACCATTAAAAAGATCTTCTACTCCCATGTATCAAACTATTTTTAATGGTTCATGTTATTCATGTTATAATTTTGGGCAGAAAGTTGTCAATTGTAGAGACAATACCAAGAACATAAGCAGTGGTGAGGGTTATACAAGAAATAGTCATCCAAGAAGATCTCATGGAAAATAGAATATAAGCTACAACATATTTGGATAATTAAGTGATGAGGTAGAATTCTATAAGTGAAACAAATTTGGACATATGTCTACAGATTTCCAACTCATTATTCCTCCAAGGCAACCAAATGAGAATATCAACAATCATAAGAAGGAACCACAAAGGATATGGATAATAAAGTAGGACCAATTCAACACTGAGGAATGCAATATTTCTCTCCAAGTTCAACACAAGAAACATGGATGGTATGCTCAAAAAGGATGCTCAAAGCATATGATAGGTGAAAAAGACAATTTTATGACATTGAAGAATGAAAGAGATGGGTCAGTTTCATTTGGAAATAACAACTCATCCAGAATCATTGGAAAGGGCACAATCAAGCTCAAAAGTAAGGATGCCATGACAGAAAATGTTTTACTAGTCGAAGACATGAAACATAATCTGCTAAGTGTAAGTCAAATGTGTGATCAAGGACACAGACTTGTGTTTGATTAAAAGAAGTGTGGGATAAGGAAATAACAATCAGGTAAGTTGGTAGCTACAACTATAAGGACTCCAAGAAAAATATATTTTATAAATGAAATAGGAAAGGAAATATGTCTCTTAGGAAAGAACGATGAAATTTGGCTCTGAAACATAAGAATGGGTCACATAAATTTTGATAACCTTGTCAAAGTTAAAAAAAAGGAAGCAGTAAGAGAAATGTATGATATCTCGAAGCCAACAAACATTATATGAAATCATTTCCTACAAGGAAAACATACCAAGAAAAAGTTCAAGTCAAAGGAATATTGCACAACAAAACCACTAGAAATTGTACATACTAATCTGGTTGGACCTACAAGAACAAAAGTATTGAAAGGTGAACAACACTTCATGCTACAAGTTGATGACTACACAAGAACGAATGCTATTTGTTTTCTAAACAAGAACTCGGAGGAATTCGAAAGCTTCAAGACATACAAGAAGATTGTTGAAACTGAAACAGAGTTGAAAATCAAGTGTTTGAGATCAAACAATGGAGAATAATTTAGAGAAAAGGAATTCATGAAATTCTACAACAACTATGGGGTAAAGAGGAAATTATCGGTAGTGAGTACACCTCAACAAAATGAAGTTGTTGAAAGGAATAAAAAAACAATACATGTAATGGCCAGAACCATGTTAATGGATTCCAAGTTGATATATGTCTTTTGGGTGCAAGAAGTGCATACAAAAAATCACATTTAGAATAGAGGGATGCTTAGAAACAATAGTGATAAGACTCCATACAAGATATGGAAAGGAATACCAGCAAATGTAAATCATTTCAAAGTTTTTAGAAGCAAATGATACATCAAAATAGAAGATGGTAGAATTGGAAAATTCGATTCTCGAGTCAATAAAGGAATATTGGTTGGGTGCTCAAGAAAAAGGAAATCCTACAAATGATTCAATCTGAGACTCAACAAAATAGTGGAAATCATCAATTTGATAGTTGATGAGACATATGGTCAAAATATAAACGAAAGTAGAAAATATTCAGTGGAGCAAGATCATGAAGAATATTTGAAAGAAGAATAAGTAGATGAAGAAGAATAAGAGAAGGGAGAAGCAGAGCGAGAACACAAGGATATTCAAGTACCTCCAAAGACACTCAGAAGATGAGTGTAGAAAAAACATCCATTAGATTATATTATTGGAAATAAAGATGCAGGAGTTGAAACTAGAAGAATAATATGTTCACCTGAACAACAACATCTAACACTATTGTCTACAATTGAGCCAAGCAGTTTTGAAGAAGCCAAAAAATATGAACATTGGGTCAAGGCCATGAATGAAGATTTAGATTAGATAGAGAAGAATGAGACATCAGAATTGATTCCAAGACCAAAGAACAAGAATGTCATCGATACAAAGTCAATATTTAGGAACAAATTGAATGAGGATGGACATGTTACCAGAAACAAAGCAAGATTGGTATGCAAAGGATACTCTAAAGTTGAAGTTATTTATTTTGAAGAGACATTTTCCCCAGTTTATAGGATGGAATAAATCAAACTAGTATTATCTATGCATGATCCAAGAATATTAAAGTGTATCATATGGATGTAAAATCAACATTCCTAAATGGACATCTAGAGGAAGAAGTCTACATTGAGCATCCATAAGGATTTTAGTTGTGAAACAAGGAAAGTTATGTGTGTAGACTAAAGAAGGATTTATATGGTCTCAATAAGGCTCCTAGAGTGGACATGTATCTACAACAACAAGGATTTAGGAAGGGAAATGTAGAAAAAAATCTCTACATAAAGGTGGATCGAGACAATATATTGATCATTCAAGTCTATGTAGATGATATTATCTTTGGAAGTGATGATGAGAGGATGATTCATAAGTTTGACAAAGACATGCATCACTCATTTGATATGTCCATGCCTAGTGATTTAAGCTTCTTTTTTGGACTACAGATATGTCAGAGAAACAAAGGTATCTTCATATCTCAGGAAACATATATTAGAGAAATTTTGAAGAAGTTTGGAATGAGAGTTTGTAAATCAATCAATACTCCTATGTAGACATGTTGCAAGTTAAGTAAGGATGATGATTCCAAGGATGTAGATCGGAGACAATACAAATCTACGATTGGTGTCTTACTTTATGTGATAGCTTCTAGATCAAACATGATGTAGGTAGTTGGACAGGTTGCAATGTTTCAGGAAGGAATCACATGTTTTGGGAGAAAAGAGAATATTCAAATATCTCAAAGGTACAAAAGAGGTTGGTTTATGCTATCCAAAAGGAAAGGATCTATCTCGTGTTTCCTACACCAATGCAAATTGAGAAGGTTGCAATGATGATAGAAGAAGTACAAGTGTAGCAGGTTGCATTGATGATAGAAGAAGTACAAGTGGAGAATTGTTCTACTTGGTTGAGTTCTTGGTATCATGGTTAAGCAATAAACAATCATCAATATATTTTTCCATAGCAGAGGCATAATACATTTCAACAATGACATGTTGTACTCAGGTTCTTTGGATGAAGAAGACTTTGCAGGATATGCAAGTAAAGTATGATGAGCCCATTTCAATACTTTGTGACAACACTAGTTCCATTATTATTTCAAAGAATCGAGTAGTGTGCTCTAGGACGAAGCACATTCCAATCAAGTATCACTTCTTACGAGAGCATGCTACAAAGAAGAGAATCAAGCTAGATTATGTCAGGACAAAAGACCAGATTGCATATATCTTCACCAAACCACTTGCAAAGGAACTTTTTGATTATCTATGACATAAAATTGGAATCGTTTCTACTCCATAGTGATCCACATGGAATCAAACTTAAAAAGATAGGGGGAGAGAAACAAAATTCTTGACGAGTTCAAGTAAAAAATTATTTTGAATGTTTTTCATATACATGAGAGAGTTAGATGAAGAAGAACCATGAAGAGAAAGGTAAGTAGAGTTAGTAGAGGCCTATAGATAGGGGTAGAAGGCCCAAGAGGAGGATTACCCTTTTCCATTGATGTTAAAGGGGGAGAGATAAAGAGAAAGGCGTGGATATGGAGAGAAAGAAGCATGGCATAAGGCTTTCCATGCCGAAGTGTTGTAATCAATTCCAAAGGGGGAGATTGTTGGATAGTTGGTTTGGAAAATTGGTTTTCATTGATGTCAACCCTTTGAGAGTGATCTTAGAGATTGATGTCAACCCTTTAATAATTCTGATAGCCCCAACTATGTGGTTTTGGTACCTGAAGTTGAATGAAGAATATGGATAGAAAGGAAAATGTGAATGGAGGAAAGACACTCATTATGGATAGTACTCTTCCATCCATTTTCGGTGATATGTGTAACTCCAAGTGGTTCCTCACGGTCAGGGAGATATGGATTTGTAAAGTTGGAAGCCCCTAAGAGTGGACAAGAAGCCCCTATTTTGGGGTCAAAGTAGTAAAGTTGTTATAACAAGAAAACCCTAGAATCCCTAAATTAAAGAGAGGAGTTTTGTAACACAAGTATATAAACAACTCAAGGATTCATTCACAAGTACACTTACAGATGCATTCATTTCTTATCTAGCTTGTGAACTAGTGATCATTTGCTAAGCTAAGGTTGTGACTACATATTTCTGAGGTAGAAAAGGAAGGTCGAAGGAGAAAGTCTTAGGATTGCAACAAACCCTAGTTTACAAGGTATATGCAAGTTTGTAAGATTGAAGGAGAGCATGGATATCTACCGGATGTATAAGAGAAGTTAGGGTTAAAGATAATGAAGGTTTCAGTGGATGTTGGTACGAGGTCCCTAAATATATGAAGGAAGTCTATAGGTCATCATCTCAGAGTTTCAAGTTATCTACAGAGGTATTGGTATGGTTGTATACTTGTTTTCATGGTTACTTATTGTCATGGTATGGTGTATGCTTGAGGCATACTTGGTATGGTTGATTGGTATTTTAATATGGTATATATTGGTTCCTTGTTTGAGTGAGGAGCACTCCTATATCTGGTTCAGTGTATGACACGGTTATCATAGTTCATATCATTGAATTGTTTGTACATGGTTGAGGCATATTCATGTTGTATGGTGGCATATGCATGAGGGGAATGCATTGTTTCTTTGATATACTTCATTTATGATATGCTACCAAATCTTATATGAGTTAAGTAAGAAAGAAATCACACTAGATACCATCATAAGAAAATGCCCATATTATTTTTCCTCCACATTCAGTAAATTTTGAGCTCAGAAGATCATGCCAGAGAAATAGAAGAAAACAAATAATATGACACTTGACACAATAATGAAAACAACACTCACCACCCATATTGCAAAAGAGAAGGAACTGGAGCTGCAAATATCACAACAAGGAGGAGAATGGTTCCAAGAAGGGAAGAAGGCCCAGCTAGAAATGGAGAATTCCATCAATCATCTCAACCATGTGACGCAAAAATTAAGGAAGAAAGCCCAACTAGAAATGAAGAATTTCATCAATCATCTCAACCAGGTGATGCAAAACTTACATCAAGCTAAGGAAAATTTCAACCATGAGTCGACCTTAGTACACCTTAGTACAAGATGCTTCTATCAGAGAGAAGTTGGGTTATTTAGCATAGATGAAAACTTTGGGACTAGAGGCACACTATTCAATCAATGAGTGGCATATCTTCACCCAAGAGCTACATCGAATAGCTTCGAACATATACTAGACTACATTTGAAGGTTTTCCTTAACAACCTGCACATCAACATCAGTCATACACGGCTTCTCCATACAAACACAGATTTCAAATTTTCAATATGATGTCTCATTCCAACTTTCCAACTATAAGCCACCATTGTGACTCTAGATATTGCAAATGAAGGGACAAAGGAATCCCACTTATACAAAGGAATAAAAACAGTCCGACCAGAAGTGCACTTATACCAGTGGCCCGAAACAATTCAGGAAGAAACATTCAGTCACTCTTGGAAGAACAGGAACGGCCTGCAGAATCAACAACCCTTGATCTAGTCAGCTAAGAGTAAAATAATGGAGGTTAAGCTCAATTTTGGAACTATATATTTCTTTCTATATTTATGTATTAAAATTTGTATAAATGTTATTTAAGTTAACCAAATATGAAGAAGAAATTTTTAAGGTTTTGTAGACCCCATCAATTTATATTACAACCGCAAATGGCACAACCCACCAAAATTTTCAAGGAAAGGTCGACTCGACTAGCTACAAGACAGGTCGATCACGCAAGGGACAATCATGTTGGAAAGTACACAACTATTATTGATGACATAATTTCCTCCCCAATCAGTTGCCCCATATTCCTTCCAAAAACATTATAAAATGAACTCAAGGAAAGACATAAGAAATCAGTTGGAAACAAATACTGCTTGCATGCAAATTGATCTGAATGAGAGCTATGATATCGATCCATATGCATGGATATTTCGTCCAGGAGGGACCGAGTTTTCTCAATGGTATGGAGATCTTCACTCGTTTTCACAAAGGAGAGAAGTTCCTCTCTTCATCCCTAGTGTGATGCTACAATGATGGGATAATACACAGTTCAACCTAAGGAAGTTTTGCACTAACTGATCGTCAACTGACTCCATCACAACTCTGATGAAGGGGAGTCACGGAAGTTGTAGATGTTTTCCTTATTTATCAATAAGGGAAAAAGGTTGAGAGGAATGACTTAGTCATTCTTCTAGCCAATAGACAACCATAGTAGTCAGATTGATCTTATGGAAGTGGTGATTGAATCAAGTTTTCAGTCAAGGTCGCCCAGTCTAGGAGTACACAGTTTGTACCAGCAGATCCAAAGTGAATGATATTGGTTTGATAAATATGTTCTTCGTCATTATCCCACAAAGCAATGTTCTACTCTTTTTAAATTGCCTTAAGAATAACATGAAATAATCTAGCATCAACAAAACAATGTTCTACTCTTTTTAAATTGCATCCAGAATGACATGAAAGAATTTATCATCAACAAAGAAAATTGTTAAAGATCCAACAAAGCTATTAATTCCAAATAATCTTTCTCTTAGTCTAAAAATTGTAATCCTTCTCTCTAAAATTTCTATATATCAATCTAATAGTCACACACGTCCCCTTGCTAGTGGCATGCAAGAAATTGAGGAGGGGAGATGTTGTAGGGGGTAGTTGGTCCTTCCCACCAAGTTCAATATGTAATTGTCATATAACTCAACAACTGAACACATATATATTGAGGAGGGGAGATGTTGTAGGGGCTAGTTGGTCCTTCCCACCAAATTCAATATGTAATTGTTATATAAACACACATGAATATATGTGGTTATGTAACATAACCGAACACACAAGTATATATGTGGCTATGTAATAAAGGAAGTGGGATTGTTGTTGTACATAATATGCATGTTATTAGTTCTCTCACTACCTTGTGTATTCTTTTTTATATGTTTATGTGTATGTGTGCATATGCTTCCTTACCTTATGTATGCTTTCTTATATGTTTATGTGTATGTGTGCATATGTTTCCTTATATTCCTATCTGTATGTGTGTATAGTATTGTATCATATATGCTTCTCTGTGTGATGAACCAATAGTAACACTTGCATGTGTGTGATGAACTAATAATAACACTTGCATACTTCTATATAGATTACAAGAATTGTTCTGCCATCATTCTTGTGCAATTCCCTTTAACTTGTAGTAACTTCAATCTTTTGTTCTTCCCTCTAATCCTTGTATGAATTGATATATACTAATATACTTTTGGTCCAAGAATCCAAAATTTCACCATAAAATACACATTTGAAATTGGGTAATGTGATGTGGGTGTTCAGCTGCACTTTGGATGTGGAAATTGGTGCTCTGATTTGCATTGTTGCTTGCATTCCTTCTGCATACATCGTGTGCAAAGGCTACACGATATTTGTGATTGCGTAGAATGTTGCATTCTAATTTTGCATGGTTTGCTTGACTACGGTAATCATTTCAGGGGTAGCATCCAATTCATATTAAGGCTCAGACGCTTGCTCTCCTTTTGAGAGAGTCATTTTCGGTCTTATTCATTCTTTTAGGATAGAAAAGAATTGGGAATTACCTATTGTGGAGTTACAAACTAGTTCAATCTTAAATTCAAACGAGTTCTATTGTGTGTGGACGTGATACCGGTCTCATAGAAAATTGGTATAATTTTTAGGTTGAAATACTTTTAAAAATTAATCTACATAACATAAATACCCAAAATAAGACACTGTTATTCTCCTTATTTACTGGGGTTTATAATCGTCCAGTACAAATCTGACAGATTTTATCTTGGTGTTCAATGGTGTTCTTCTCTACATTCTACTCTATTTAATGACATATGATAACAACCCTATGCTCTAAGTATGTAATCCACTAATACACATATGACATATTCTAACAACTAACAATTGATTACATGGGTGGGCAACCCCATAGGTAGTGATGATTAATCATTTTTTTAATCATAAATTATAATTTTATGGTTGACAATTAAAGATGTTGATGTTGGTATATTCTTTCTTGTAACTTCTAATCAATGGATGATATAATGATATTTTGATAAATTTACTTCTTATTTATAAAAGTTATGTGTTTACTTTTTCACATTTACTTAATATGATTAAAAAATTACTTGTTTATCTTAGGTGATTAACAATGCATTGTACTCGAGAAAGTAGTGGTATGTGGGACTCCCATTTGACTAAAATAACAGGGGTGGAAATATGGAGTTAACTTCCATATGATGTGAGCCTAATTCTCAATTAAAGCATGCCACATTTAATACGATTAGTTTAATACAATTCCTGGATTTATGCAGCTTCTGCTAATGGATGGCTTGTGCATGGCTGGTGTGCTAATGTTGATCCCACGTTTTCCTTGGCATTTCAAATTTCACCAGGGAACTAATCGTTTCGATTATTTAATTATCTCAGAATGAGAATTTTGATGTGTGTGGTCCTTTTTCATAGTTTTCGGACCTCCTCGAAGAGTTTTCCATTATGTGTGGTCCCTTTTCACAGTTCTAGACGTCCTGGAAGAGTTTTCCATTATGTGTGGTTCTTTTTCACAGTTTCCAGACATCCTCAAAGATTTTTCCATTGTGTGTGGTCCTTTTTCATAGTTTTAAAACATCCTCGAAGAGTTTTCCATTATGTGTGGTCCTTTTTCACAGTTTTCAGACATTCTGAAAAAAAATTCCATATTTGAGTTTTGACGTGTATTTAGTTATATTTGGTTGATGATGCAGGTAAGACGTCGAAAATATAAGAGTTTTGATGTGTATGCTCCATTTTCAAAGGATCCTAGAAGCGTTTTCCATACCTATTTGATTTTTGATGTTTATTTAATTATATTCTATTGTTTGTTGACTTTTAAGAGTTGTGATGTGTATTGTTTGTTTGGATGATGCAGGTGCAACATCAACATATTAGCTCAAATATAAATCACATATTTGTGAAAATCGGATAACAACCTCTCATTCTTTGTTTCCCAAAAATCTGATACGTGTGAGCATAAACCTATTCGAGAAAATCTCATAGCAATTTATTAGGATTAATTAAAATCTTATAGCAATCCTTCATTCATTTCAACTCTTCATTATATTAATTTCACCATTCACCATACAATATATACATTTCTTTTAGGTATTATGTAGATACCAAAACTCTAATCCCTTAATCTGAGATTAATTTAGAAAACCATTAAAAATAGCAAAAACCGCCCAAAAAAAAAATTTGGGGCGCTACCCCAGGCTACTGCCTAGTGCCGAACACTGCCTGTAACTAGTGGGGGGCATACTTGGCCCCCCATGGACCCCCCCTAGGAAGCGCCCGACGCACATGACACAAACAACACTACTAGAGGGATCGTTAGACACAGTTGTCGAATCTAACACGCCCACACACACACATGCAAAAAACAAAACACATACCCAACATTCCCCCACTTGTTATTTTATTTGCATCTAGGGGTCCACAGGATTATATAGTCAACAATATAGGGAAACAATGCCCATTGTTACTCTACACTAGGACAACTTTTATGTGCTCACAGACTTTGTCAATGAATCTGCAACATTCTTTAAAGTGTCAACATTTTCGAGCAACACCTTCTTTTCTTCAACCATGTCTCTCACAAAGTGATATTGAACATCAATATGCTTTGTCTTTGAATGATAAGTTGGGTTCTTTTCCAGAAAGATTGCACTCTAACTGTCACATTGTAATTTCACTGCTTATTGTACCAACCCAATACCTGAACACAATCTTTGTAACCATATTGTTTCCTTGCTTACATGAGTGGCTGCCATGTATTTAGCTTATGTAGTTGAGAGTGCCACTACATCCTATATTTTTCTCATCCAACTGTGTTATCCTCCAAATAAGTTAAGCACATACCCACTTGTAGATCTTCTACGATCCATATCTCCAGCCCAGTCTGCAGCAACAAAACCATGTATGTCCAACACTCTGTCTAATCCTGGTCTTCCTTGGTAGCACAATCCATAACTGGTAGTGCCACGAAGATACCTGAAGACCCTCTTTACTGTTGTCCAATGCTCCTTCCATGTTTTTGACGTATACCTGATCAAAACTCCCACTACATGTGCAATGTTCGGTCTGGTACGGACCATTGAATACATCAAACTGCCAACTGCACTGGCATACAAAACATGGGACATGTCCTCTTCTTCTTCCTTTGTCTTGGGACACTGATCTGCAGATAACTTTACACCTATAGGAATAGGAACCTTGACCGGTTTACTTCCATTCATATTAAACCTCTGCAATATCGTCTTAACATATTTTCTCTAATTCAACCAAAGTTTCATGTTTGCACGATCTCTTTTAATCTCCATTCTCAGAATGAAGTTAGTAGCACCGAGATCCTTCATGTTAAATTTGGAGGATATCTGCGATTTCACCTCCTTGATAACATCCATGTTATTTCCTACCAACAACATGTCGTCAACATACAACACTACATAAATGAAGTGATTACCAACCTCCTTGGAATATATGCAGTGATCAACCCTACTTCTCACAAATTCCAGTCCAAGAATGTATGTGTCAAAATTTTGGTACCACATCCTAGGTGATTGCTTTAGACCATATAGTGAGTTCTTTATCTTATAGACCAACTCTTTCTTTCCCTTCACTACAAAGCATTCTAGATGCTTCATGTAGATTTCTTCTTCAAGATCCCCATGTAGGAATGTTGTCTTCACATCCATCTGTTCTACTTCAATATCAAAAGCAATAACAATAGATAAAAGAAATATAATAGATGTTAACTTTGAAACAAGAGAAAAAATCTCATCAAAGTCATTTCCCTCTACTTGGGAATAACCTTTTGCTATTAGCCGAGATTTGTATTTCTCCACTTTACCTTCTACATTAAACTTCTTCTTAAACAACTATTTTCTACCAACAAATTTTCTTCCAGCTGGGAACTCAACTATATCCCATGCATCATTCTTATCCAAGGCATCCATTTCTTCAACCATGGCCTTCTTACATAGTTTACTGTGCTCTCAATTCAGTGCTTCCGTGACAGTTTTGGGATCATCATCAGTAATAGATAAAGCACAATTAGAACGAAAATGAGGTGGACTATACCTTTCTGGTTTCCTTCCTTCCCTTATTGATCTCCTCAATACTAGGGTATGAGGTTCTTCTTCTTTTGCTTCTGCTTCATTTTCTTCAGATGATTCAGATTTTGCATCATCCAACTCCAACTCTATTTTATCAGGTTCTTCTAGCCTTCGTAGGAATTCATGTTTGGAAACATATTTTACCTCTCTGAAAACAACATCTCGACTGTAAACAATCTTCTTGGTTTCTGGTTTCCAAAGCTTATAACCTTTCACACCACCTTTATAACCAATAAAGATACACTTTTTAGCCATTTTATCCATCTTACTCCTATTTTCCTTTGGAACATGTACATAAGAATCACAACCAAATTCTCTAAGATTTTGAAGAGGGGGTTTCTTTCCAATCCATACCTCGTGTGGATTTTTATCATCCAACGCTGATGAAGGTGATCGATTGACTAGGTAACATGTTGTACCCACTACCTCTACCCATAATTCCTGTCCTAAATCAACACCACTGAGCATGCTCCTTTATTTTTCCATCAGTGTCCTATTCATCCTTTATGAAACTCCATTATGTTGAGGTGTGCATGGAGTAGTCTTTTTCCTTTCTATACCACTCTTTTTATAGAAATCTTTGAATTCATTTTTGCATAATTCTCCACCATTATCTATCCTCAATACCTTTATTTTATTCTCTATCTGATTTTCTACCAGAGACTTAAACTCTTTAAATTTATCGAATAGCTCATATTTATTTCTAAGAAATCCATGTGTTCCCTATGAATGAAATATAATACACAGATTTACCTAGTGATGGAACATGAACATGTCCAAACAGATCACTGTGTATCAACTCTAAGATCCCCTTTGCTCTTGTACCACCAGATAAGAATATTACTAGATTTTGTTTACCATATATGCAATGTTCACAGAAATCGGAATCCAGAGTGTAGTTAGCCATACCTTCAACCATACCTTTACCATGTAGTGTTCGAAGGCCCTTTTCTCCAATATGCCCCAGTCTTTGATGCCAGAGCATGGTCTTCTTTTCTGGGACAGTATTGGTCTTGTCTCCTTCATTTCTCTTCGCGAGGACAACATAACTGTTACACCCATTAGTATAAGTGCTTCCCAACAATTTGTATAGAGTTCCACATCGAACTCCCCTCACCAACACCATTACTTCTCATACCATATTGCAAGTGCCCTTTCCAAATATAGTATCCACTCTTGCATCATACAACTTGCTTACAGATATTAGGCTCCTGGCTAGTTTTGGAATGTCAAGAACCCCAGGGAGATTCTAATCCTTCCATATTTTAGAAGCAACTTAATCCTTCCAAGTCCCATGATTTTTTCTATTGAGTCATCTCCTAGGAATACATCAC
>JASDQU010587427.1:96387-110868 GCA_032191745.1 Picea mariana | reverse complement strand
TTCCAACTTTTCCCAATATTCCATTAAAATACTAGTAGGTGGTGTACTAGTAGTTTGTGTACTAGTAGGTTGTGTACCAGTCATCTGTGTGCCAGTAGGCTACATACCAGGAGACTGTGTACCAGGATCCACACCGATCCATTGTTCTTTGTCCACAAGAAGGTCCTCCATCTTGAGCTTCCATAGATCAAATTTTTTACTGTTGGACTTATCTATATTAATTCTAGAAGAGCTTGTCATTCCTCTTTATACACTTGAATAACCACTGCAAAAGCTCCCACTAAACCCAATTTTATCACAGACCCAAGATAAACTTGATCTATCAAGACCGAGCCAAACCCTCAACAATAAAGGCATCCCCCTCAAGCCAGAAACGAGCTCTGATACCACATGTAAGTTTTAAACCTATGAATTAAAGCAATGTATATAGTTCTTAAGCAAAACATAAATTAATCAATGGCTCATACACATAGTAGATAGAGATTTATACCAGAAACCATCAAACAGGGAATAACTTTCAACTCTTCATTATATTAATTTCACCATTAACCATACAATATATACAGTGTTTTTAGGTGTTCTGTAGATATCAAAACCCTAATCCCTTAATCGAGGATTAATTTAGAAAACCGCTAAAAATAGCAAAATCCGTTAAAAATAGCAAAAACTGCACAAAATAATTTTCGGGGCACTGCTCTGAACGCTGTGCATAACTAGGGGGGGCATACCTGGCCCCCCTAGGACCCCCTTAGGAAGCGCCCGACACACATGACACAAAGAGCACTACTAGAGGGATCGTCAAACACAGTTGTTGAATCTGACGCACCCAGACACACACATGCAAAGAAAACACATACCCAACATGATTCAATTTGTAATAAATATGCATTGTCAACATATTCCAGAAAAAATGATAGCAATTTATTAGGGTTAGTGTTATTAGGATTGAGAAATTGCATATTTGGGCATCTTTTATATAACAAAAATAATCCATGAATTCACAATAGAAATCTTATAGCAATTTATTAGGGTTAGGGTTATTAGGATTTGGAAATTGAATATATGGGCATCTTTTATATAACAAAAATAATCCATGAATTCACAAGAGAATGTATGGTAGTTAGGTTTTTTAACAAAGAAACTAAATGTCAGGGCTAGTTGGAAAACCTAAATTCTAAAGGTCTAAGATTGTTGAAATAAATTGAAGTGGATAAGCATTAGAAGAAGAATAGTGTGATTGTTGAAATAGATTGAAGTGGATAAGCATTGAAAAATGAAGAGTGTAGAAGGATTGAAACATGGAGAACCCTAAGTTTTCACAAACCTTACTTTTGTTGATTCATATCTATTCAAATCTCTTGCAGATTTGAGTTGGTATTTGTTGTATCTATTACCTCAAACAAACCGTTTACCACATTCATGTAATGTCCATGATGTAAAATTTCTTGATAATAAACACACCCTTTCCTTCACACTGTGTCATATTATTATGTTCATCTTCTAAATGTCTGTTCTTAAGGACTGTCGAGACTTATTGATAATATAGTGAAGGTGTTCTTAAGGATTGTCGAGACTTATTGATAATATAGTGAAGGTGGTGGGATATTTTCACGTAAGTTTTCAGGTTTACTCATACACTTTTTCCATAGGGAATCTTTTTCTTATTGAGAATGCATTTGGAATTTTTTTTTTATTATACTCACATGCACTAAAGGAGAGGTTATTTTCACTTTGGTTTTAATTATTTTTTTATTTTTAATTTGACATATTAAGGTGAAGCTAAGGATTGTAAACTAAAATTTCTTGATAATAAGCACACCCTATCCTTCATAGTGTGTTATATTATTATGCTCATCTTCTAAATTTCTTTTGTTAAGGATTACTGAGCACTATGGATAATATAGTGAAGGTCGTGTAATTTTTCCACATAAATTTTCAGGGTGGTTCTTCGTTGAACGCTCGGAAGTTTTTTCTTATTGATGCGCACATGGATTTGGAGTATGTATAAATATTTAAGTAATATATGCACTCAAAGAGAGGTTACTTTGACTTTGGTTCCAATTATTTTTATTGTGACAGATTAAGATGAAGGGAAGAATTATAAACTAAAACTTAAATTGTTTAATATTTACCAAGATGTCCACATCAAGATGATTGGGATGTGTATAGTGCTCATCGCTAGCTAAAGTAATATAAGATATGTAACTCTATAAACGTCATGATTAATATCTTAAATATTCAATCCATTTCCCAAAATAAATTAGCTTAAAAATAACTGATGTAGCCTTTTTGATATCGTTGATTCGTCTAAATAAAATAATTTTGATGAAGTGTACATATGAATCGATAAATGGACGTTAATATGCTTTAATAGATGGTCGATCATAGTTATAAATGAACACGCATTTTGTTGTTTTACAAAGAGCTCTAGGTAGACGAAGAAATGGAAAAAGGATATACTATAATCCCATAACATTAGGTTCCCATTCCCAATAATGATAATAGTATGATGATTTATTAACATTAATATTTAATTTTTATATTATTAATTTATTAAAATAATAGAGTTAATATTTAAAATTAATGTGATATTATTAATGTATCATTGTAATATTATTAATGTTTAAAATTAATGTATTACTGTAATATTGTGTTATTAAAATTTATTAATAATAATGAATAAATATAGTTATAAATAAATATAGAATAATACAATAATCATAATTATTAATAATTTTTATTCAATAAAATATTTAATGGAGTTCAATAAATTTATAAAGTTTAATATAGTTTAATGATTTTATGATAATTTATTAATATTAATATCTAGTTCGTAAATTATTAATTTATCAAAGTAATAGAATTAATGTATAATATTATCAATATTTAAAATTAATGTAATATTTAAAATTAATGTAATATTATTAATGTATTAGTGTAATATTGTTCTATGTAAAATTCATTAATAATGAATAAATATAGAATAATACAATAATCATAATTAGTAGTAGTATCTATTCAACTAAATATTTAATAGAATTCAATAAATTTATAAAGTTTAATATAATTTAATGATTGTATGATGATTTATTGACATTAATATTTAATCTTTTTATTATTAATTTATTAAAGTAATATAATTAATGTTTAAAATTAATGTAATTTTATTAATGTATCAATGTAAAATTATTAATGTTTAAAATTAGTGTAATGTTATTAATGTATTAGTGTAATATTGTGATATGTAAAATTCATTAACTATAATGAATAAATATAGTAATAAATAAATATAGAATAATACAATAATCATAGTTATTATATTTAATAGAGTTGAATAAATTTATAAAATTTAATAAGATAATAAATAGAGTTTAATAATTTATATTTCATAATTAAAATATAGAATAATTATTCTTCAACTAATAATTGTATAACATTAGTTATATAATTAATGATATTAATGTCATTCAAGTACGGAGTTAATTGATAATGTTATATTAATGATATATTAATATTACAATAATGTTATATTAATAATCTTCATCAAAGTTTTAATAATAATAAAGTTATGGATTTTAAAGAAAGTTTTCTATGGGTAAGAGACTTTCTTTGTTAATTCTCCCACCAATAATAAATAAAATAAATGAAAATGATATAAACTTATTTATGGATGTATAATGGTAATAATTTGTATCATGGTGCAATGTATGCATTCTATGATCCATGTGTGGTGTACTTAAATGTACTCATAACAATAATAAATCACATCTGCAAATTTCAAGCTAAATTTCTATTAATGTTCTTAGAATGAGTATAAACAATTTTCTACAAAGTATAAAACAAGTTGATTTCCTATAAATGTTCTTAAAACAAATATAAATCATCATTTGTAATGTATAAATTAAGGAGAATAACTCATCATTTGCAAAGTTCAAGATTATTTGCTATCAATGTTCTTATAACAAGTACACATTATTAAATGATTTTCTATCAATGTCCTTTGAACAAGTATGAATCAAGTAGAATTAATGTGGATGTACTTAGAATAAGTATAATTTATCATCTACGAAGTTCAAGATGATTTGCTATCAATGTCTTTAGAACAAGTAAAAATCATCATGAGTAAAGTTCAAGATGATCTGTTATCAGTGTCCTTAGAGAAAGTATGATTCTAAGTTTCCTTCTATCTAATACATCGCATCAGTTCAAAGTTGCTATTTTTGTGACAAAGGAAATACTTCGTTAGATTTTTTTTTTTTAAAAACTTGGCCAAAACTTTGTTTTAGTAATGTGTCGAAAAAAAAGAAACCTTATCGTGTGACAAACATAACCTTATATTGCTATCTAATGAACAAAACTAGATATTGCAACATGATAATGATAGTAATGTTGCAATGTCACGAACACAGTAATGTTGCAATCTGAAAAAGATAGTAGCTTCGCAATGTGACAATAATAAATAGATGTTGCAATGTGACGATCATAAATAGATGTCACAATGTAACAAATATTCCATATCATCGCATGTGACAAAGATATCTTCACGTTGCAATGTGGAACACATATCTTGATGTCACAATGTGACAAACATTTCCAAACATCTCAATGTTATGAACATAACCCATTATCACAAAGTGAAAAACATAAGCCATTGTCACAATCTCACGAGAATAAACCATTGTCGTAATCTGACGAGAATAATCCATTGTCGTAGTCTAACGAACATGGTAACTTTGCAATCTCGAAAACAAAATTAGATGTTCCAATGTGACGATGATAGTAATGCTTTAATGTGACGAACATAGTAGCATTGCAATATGAAAACCATAGTAACATCGTAATGTGACAATCATAAATAGAAATCACAAACTGTCGAGCATATACAGTCATCACAACGTGATGAACATATCCTAACATTGCAATGTCACGCACATATCCTCACATCAAAATGTGACAAACAATTCCAAATGTCGCAATTTCTGAAAATCATAAATAGACGTCAAAAAGTATCGAACATAGCATGTCATCACAATGTGAGAAACATATCCTAATGTTACAATTTGACACACATATCCTGACGTCACAATGAGACAAAAATTTCCAAGCGTCACAATGGGAGAATCATAAATAGATCTCACAAAGTGTCGAACATAATCTATCATCACAATGTGACGAACATATCCTAATGTTGCAATCTAACGGACACATCCTGATGTCACAATGTGACAAACATTTTCGAACGTCACAATGTGACAAAAATTACCCATTGTGGCATTGTGAGGTACACAAATGTGATGTGATGAACATAACCATATTGTTGCAATGTGATGAACATAACCATATTTTCACAATATGATGTACACAATTTGATGAAAATAACCATTTTGTCACAATGTTATGAACATAACCATATTGTCGCAATGTGACATGCATAGTCTTTCCATCGCAACATCATGAGCATATCCATATTGTCATAATGTGATGATCATAGCCTCATCATCACAATGTGATGAACATTTCCTCATTGTCTCAATGTGATGCAAATATCATGTCATCATAATGTGATAAACAATGTTTTGTCATTGTAATGTGATGAACATATCCTCATTGTCACAATGTGACACAAATATCATATCATCATAATGTGACAAACATTGTCCTATCGTTGAAATGTGATGAACATAGCCTTGTTGTCAAAATAAATGTACTATCCTTGAAATGTGATGAAAACACGACATTTGTGTTTATAACATAGCCATGCGACATACGATAAACATACAAAGTTCAAGATAATTCATCATCTACAAAGTTTAAGATGATTTTCTATCAATGTGATGAACATAGCCTCACCATCACAACGTGATGCAAATATCATGTAATGATAATGTCACAAACAATGACCTATCGTTGCAATGTGATTAACATAGCCCCATCGTTGCAATAAACGTTATTTTGTCAAAATGTCATAAAAATATGCATTTATGTTCATCCCATAGCCACATGAAATATGATGAACATACGACATTTACATTCATCGCATAACCACTTTTTACATAAATATCCTATCATTGAAATGTGATAAACATAACCATATTGTCAAAATATGTCAAACAAAACTATGGTTGACCTTGGTTGACCATAACCATAGTTGACTGTGGTTGACCATCAATGACAATGGTTAACCATGTTGGACGGATGTTTTCCATAGATGACCATGGCTAGCCATGATGATATTGTCACAATGTGATGAACATGGTCGGCCATAACCACATTGTTGCAATGTCACTAGCATAACCATATTATCGTAATGTGAAAAACATAGCCTCATCGTCTCAATGTCATGAACATATCCATATTGTCACAATGTGGAGATAATAGCATCATCATAGTAATTTGATAAACATATTCTTGTCGTCACAATATATCATCATCATAATGTGACAAACAATGTCTTGTTGTCACAATGTGATGGACATATCTCTGTCGTCGAAATCTAATAAAAATGTTGTCGCAATGTGACGAACATAACCATATTGTTGCAATGTGACAAACACAACCTCGTTGTTGCAATGTGATGAACAAATCCCCATCGTTGCAATGTGACACAAATATTATGTTGTCATAATGTCACAAACAATGTCATATTGTCACAATGTGATGAACATAACCCCATCATCGAAACAAATGTCTGATTGTTGCAATGTGATGAATACACGACATTTATGTTCATCACATGGCCATACAAAATACGATGAACACATGCCATTTATATTCATCAGATAGGACATTTATGTTCATCAACATCGCAATATCAACCACTTTATAAACGTGGTTGATATAAGTAGATCGTTGTGAACATAGCCTCATCGTCGTTATGTGATGAACATAGTCCCATCATTGCAATATCCTTATCGATGTCAATATGTGACAAACAATATCCCGTTGTCGCAATGTGATGAACATAGCCTCATCATTGCAATGTGATGTAAATATCATGTCATCATAATTTGACACAAATATCTTGTCGTCGCAATGTGACAAACTTATCCCCTCCCTCATAACGTGATCAAAATCATCATATTGTCACAATGTGATCAAAATCACCGTTGTGTCGCAATGTGATGAGCATAACCTCATTGTATCAATGTCATGAACATAACATCGTCGTCACACTTAGACACACATATCTCGTCATCATAATGTGACAAACAATTCCAAATGTCACTTTGTGAATGTCATCCATAGTCTTTCTTAACCATGGTCATGGGAAGCCATGCTGACCTATGGACAAGAATTATCAAACATGTTTAACCATTTCCAACCATGATAAATCACAATAAACCATGGTCATGGTCAACGAAGGTTAACCATAGTGAAGGTCAACCATAATGAAGGTCTACGAAAGTTAACCATGGTGAAGGTCTACGGAAGTTAATTGTGGTCATGGTTAACTTGAATTAACAATGTCAACCATAGTCAACCTTTCCTTACCAAAGTCAACCAAGGTCTACCAAAGTTATCTATGGCTACCAAAGGTAAATGTATGACTATGTATTACTTTATTAGTGTATTAATACTTTATTAATGTTTTAATGTATTAATACTTTAGTAATTTATTTATTAATGCATTTAATGTATTAACACATTTTATAAATGTGTAATAATTTATTACTTTATTAGTGTATTGATACTTTCCCGATGTATTAATGTATTAATTAACTAATTATTAATGTATTAATTAACTAATACATTACATTATTAATGTATCGATTAATATATAAGTTACCTATACATTTATGTAAATTATTACTTTAATTTATAGATTGCATTAATATAATAATGGGTTTATACTTTAATAATGTATTTTTTTTTCTTTGTTAGTTTGTCCATGACATGTGGGACTAACCTGAAATGTGGGACTAACCTATGGTTAAGAAACCACTACTCAGTTAATGTATTAATTAACTAATAAATTACATTATTAATGTATCTATTAATTAATAAGTTATATATACATTTATGTAAATTATTACATTAATATAATAACGGGTTAATACTTTAATAATGCATTACTACTTTATAAATATATTGTTTTATTAGTATGTTTATAGTTTATTAATGTTTTAATGTATAAATACTTTAATAAGGTATTAATCAATAATGTATTAATGTTATTTTTGTATTAATACTTTAGTACTTTAGAAATATATTAATTAATAATGTATTTAATGTATTAATTAATTAATACATTACATTATTAATGTTTTAATGTATTATATTTTAATTTATTAATGCAATAATATATTGTTAGTATATTAATACTTCAAGAATGTTTTACTATTTTATTAATGTAATACTTTATTAATGTATTAATACTTTAGTATTGTACTTATTAATTCATTTTATATATTTAATATATTCTTAATGCATTATTTTATTAGTGTATTAATATTTTAGAAATGAATTTATTAATAATATATTAATATATTAATTAATTAATATTTTAAGTCATAGTGAAATTGGGTCTTGGTAAAATTTGGGCGTTGGTAAAATCTTAAAACACCATGGGATGAAAGAGCGTGTCACTTTTGTGACACTAAGAAGGTTGAAGATGAAAAACACTTTCTCTTAGATTGTCGAGCCTATACCCATATTAGATCTCATTTTCAAAATATTTATCACACTACCGATCTTCCTAACCTCTTAGCTCAACAAAAGTTTGATGGTCTTGAAAAGCTTCTCTTAATGTTTTTTAAGCACAGAAATAAAATTCTTAGAAGATGTTAATCATCATCATCATACATTAATATATTATATTAATATATTATTATTATATATTAAGTTAATCTAATAATTAATCAATACAATCATTATATATGAATACATAAATGGTTGTCCTTAAAACATGTAAAAGACCCACTAGTAATAACTATTTTTATATAGTTGATATAGATGAATAGTGACCATTTTCCATTTTTCCAAACTAATAACCATTGATATCAACTCCTTTTAAAAATGATTGATGCAAGTCATAACTTTGACATATACCCACCACAATTGAAATAATTGATCATCTGAATGTTTCTTTGCAGCTGAGCGATCATTTCGCCCTACCAGTCAGAAGCACCTATCGACAAGACATCTTGGGAGCATCTTTCTGGTCAGGAAATCCTCATATACCAACAACAATTGATCATAACTTGGGACATATACCAACAAAAATTGAAATAATTTAGATCATCTGACTGTTACGTTGCAGCCGATCGATCTCTGTGTCTTATTCTGTTGATTTGCTGATTAGACATATGCTCTCAAGACGTCTCTTTGATTAGGTGCTTCTGAGTGGTTTACTAGTTCAGTACATTTATACCAATTCTCTAATGATTTACTTAAAGACATAATATATTTGTGAAAAAAAAATTTAAGTCCTAAAAATATTTTAATAAGATTTTGAAATAACTTTAATTTTTTTTTCATATTAATTATATTATATTTATTAGTTTTTCATATTAATTATTGTATATTTATATATTAAATATTTAATTATCATTTTAATTTTTTATTTGAATTTGTGATTTGTTAAGAGGAAACATATGTTCTTAATCATTGGACTCATTCAAACTATATAAAAATAAAAATACACCAACATATTATTAATAAAATATTAAGAAAAAAATATTTATACAAAACAAAATAAATCAAATATTAAATAATTCAAAATTCAAATTTAAGTAAATGTAATTTTACATAAAAATGACCTCTCGAAAACGAAATGAGGCATGGATAATGTGAAGGTATTAATTTTGTAATTTCAGTCTTCATATGACAACAACATTCATTCTTCCCATAATGTACGACTCGAGAGTCATATGACCTTGTTGCCTATTTGGAACATTGCTGGATTGCAACGGTGATCATGGTGATCACATTGTTATTTTTATTTTCGTTGAGAACGCTTTAGACATGTCTTTACTTGTTCATTAATTTGCGGATCTTTGTCAACAAATGAAGAGGCCTATTGTATGTCTATTTGTTTTCTATAATAGTGTCAGCTTTTTATAATACTATCATAATAGTGTCTAAGAGAAAGGGTGTTGTCTAATTGATCTATTAAATGTGATATAATTAGTACTAGATTATTAATTTTTGTTATTTAAAATTTATTTTTGAATGTAAAAATGAAAAGAACATAAAATAATTCGATTACATTGAAATAATCACTTAAATTTATTGATTTAACAATTTCTTCCAAATTTTATATAAAAAATCATTTTATCGAGTGTATATGAAAAATGTTGTATCCCATTGTTTCTTCTTGTTGATGTGAATTGCTTGGACAAGAGTTTGATTTACCACCTTCTTCTCGTCACATAACCAAACAAGGTTATAGATGGTAGCTTGCAGCTGGATAAAAATTGAGTTTGTTACATGATGTCGACTGTCTCTCAAAAAGTATTTATAAGAAATCATTATTTTCTATTATTTAAGTTGCATTTTTAATATAAAAATAGATTAAACTTATTAAAAAAAATTCTCCAATATTTTAATTATATGAAATTAATCACTTAAATTTAAATTTGTAGATCCAACAATTTTTAAAAATAAAAATAATAAAATAATAATAAATAATTAAAAAGTTTAGATTACAATGTTTAACCCTCGTAAATAAGTTTGATCCTCGTAAATAAGTGGCAAGCCATCCGCAACATCGTTGGGGAGAATTCAATTCGACAGTCCACTTGGTCCATCACATAGCATTTATGAACGTTGGAAATTGGGCCTCTATATTAATAAACCCTTTTTGCATGCCCCCTTATATTGTTTTAAACTACAACATCTTATATAAAGCAGGTATGAACACGGATGGAAGCCTGGGCAAAATGCTCTCAAAATATTTTGTGCACTCATAAAAATGTTGGTGACTCCGCGGGATTCTGAACCAGCTTCCTCTCTATAGAACTTTAATAAACTAAGTAAAATTATATGGAGTCAAGAAAATAGTAAATATAGATTTAAAAGTGGTTGACTTATAAAGAACATGTGTTTTTTCTTAAGAGGTTATGGGTTCAAATCCATAGGAAAGTAAGGTATGTATACCTTTGTAGACTTTAACAGTCAAATTGCTGAATAGAGAAGGGTCCCTTGTCTCACAAACAAAGGAGTCTCATACACCAATTTAATATGGTGACTTAACTATAACCTTAAAAATAAATTATTATTATTATTATTATAAAAATCAACTAAAACTGCATTACAAAGTCCAACATTTCATCTAAGTTTGTACGCCCCAACACTAATGCATTTGTCTTGTTGGTAACTACTTCATAACAATGGTCGTGGTTAAAGGGTTTCGATAGCACCGATTCATGTTGCATTCGATCCCCATAAGTTCGTGTTGCATTCGATCGAGATTTGAAGAAATCAGATATAGTGCAGGCTTTCAGGTTTTCTTTGTTTTAGAAATTGCAGAAAATTCCTTTAGCTAAAGTTATTTTTTGATTTTATTTTGTTTTTCTAGTTTCTAGTTTCTATATTCTTTAAAAGTAGTTAGGTATTTAAGATTTTAATGGAGTTTAAGTAGTCATGGATTATTTTTTTATTTTATTTTGTTTTTCTAGTTTCTAGTTTATATTCTTTAAAAGTAGTTAGGTAATTAAGATTTTAATGAAGTCTAAGTAGTCATGGATTAAAATTGTGGTTAGTTGGAAGGGGATGGTTTGAACCCAATTATTTAGTATTATTTCTGTATAAATTAAAGATTCGATTCTATTGTAAATTTTAGTTATTCTTTATTACCTTTATATTATATTTTTCTTTTTATAAAAGGCCTAATTTTTGTTCAAAAAATTATTTTCCATTTGTCAATTTTTGTGTTGCATTTCATGGTTGTTTAGTTAGTCTCTTTGGAGATTCAATATTGGAGATTCAATATTGAACAATAACTTAAATTTTTTGAGAAATATAGTTTTTACTTTTTAAATCTTAAATAAGTTGGGTTCATTGCACTAAGTTGGTTTATGCAATACTGTAAATCCTAACAAGTATGCTACATGAAAGTGGGGGTGGGGAAATATTAGAGAAAATGAATTATACATTTTTTCTAATATTTCCCCACCCCCGTCCTAATACATTTTTTCTAATATTTCCTCCACCCCCACCCTAATACATTTTTTTGCCCACCCTCACATGCATGTGAGGTTGGGTGAAATATTTTTTCATGCATGTGAGGGTGAGGGTGGGAGTGGGGGATATATTAAAGAAAATGTATTTGAGGGTGGGGTGGTGGAAATATTAGAGAAAATGTATAATGCATGAGAACATATTTCCTCTAATATTTTTTCATCCATGTGACGGTGGGGGTACTGGAAATATTAGAAAAAATTAATTTGATGGTGGGAGTGGGGGAAATATTATACAAAATGTATAATACATTTTCTTTAATATTTCCCCCACCCTCATGCATGAGAGTGGAGGTGGGGAAAATATTAGATAAAATGTATTAGTGGGGGTGGGGGAAATATTAGATAAAAATGTATAATACATTTTCTCTAATATTTCCCCCACCCTCATGCATGAGGGTGGGGCTAGAGAAAATATTAGAGAAAATGTATTAATGTATTTGAGGCTGGGGTTGGGAAGATATTAGAGAAAATGTAACCTAGGTGGGGGTAGAGGAAATATTAGAGAAAATGTAACCCCGCCTTCATCCATGAGGGTGGAGGTGGGGGGAATATTAGATAAAAGGTAAAATGCATTTTCTCTAATATTTCCTCTACCCCCACCTAGGTTACATTTTCTCTAATANNNTGAGGGTGGGAGCGGGGGAAATATTATAGAAATTGCATTATACATTTTCTCTAATATTTCTCCCACCCCAGTGCATGAGGGAGGGTGGGGATGGCGGAAATACTAGAGAAAATTATTTATATTTTTTCTCTAATATTTCCCGCACGCCCACCCTCATGGAGTATTATACGTTTTATCTAATATTTCTCTGACCTTCACCCTCATGGTGGGGGTGGGAGAAATATTAGAGAAAACATATAATACTTCATGAGGGTGGGCATGGGGGAAATATTAGAGAAAAAGTATAATACATTTTCTATAATATTTCCCCCGCTCCCACCTTCATGCATGGGGGTGCGGGTGGGGGACATATTAGAGAAAACTTATAATACTGCATGAGGGTGGGGGTGCGGAAATATTAGAGAAAATGTATTATGCATGAGGGTGGGGTTGAAGGAAATATTAGAGAAAACGTATAATATGTTTTCTCTAATATTTCCTCCAACCCCACCCTCATGCATGGGCGTGGCGGAAATATTAGAGAAAACATGATGGTGGGAGTGGGAGTGGGGGAAATATTAAAGAAAATGTATAACACTGCATGAGGGTGAGTATGGGGGAAATATTAGAGAAAAAGTATAGTACATTTTCTCTAATATTTCCTCCACCCCAAGTATAATACACTTTCTCTAATATTTCTCCCACCGCCACCCTCATGCATGGAGGTGGGGTTGGGGGACATATTAGAGAAAACTTATAATAATGCATGAGGGTGAGGGTGGGGGTGGATAAATATTAGAGAAAATGTATTATGCATGAGGGTGGGGGTGCGGGAAATATTAGAGAAAACATATAATACATTTTCTCTAATATTTACCTCACCCCCTCCCTCATGCATGAGCGTAGGGGAAATATTAGAGAAAACATATTATACGTTTTCTCTAATATTTCCTCCACCTCCACCTTCATGCATGAGGGTGTGGGTGGGGAAAATATTAGAGAAAATGTATAATATGTTTTCTCTAATATTTCCCCCACCCCCACCCTTGAGGGTGGGGATGGGGGAAATGTTGGAGAAAATGTATAATATGTTTTATCCAATATTTACATGTGTGAGGGTGGCGGTGGGGGAAATATTAGAGAAAATCTATAATACATTTTCTTTAATATTTCCCACACCCTCATGCATGTTGGTGAGGTAAATATTCGAGAAAATGTATAATACATTTTCTCTAATACTTACGTGCATGAGGGTGGGGAAATATTAAAGAAAATGTATTTGGGGGTGGGGGAAATATTAGATAAAACCTATAATACATTTTCTCTTATATTTCCCCCAACAGCATACATGGGGGTGAGGGTGGAGGAAATATTAGAGAAAATGTATAATACATTTTATCTAATATTTATGTGCATGAGGGTGGGAATAGGCGGATTATTAGAGAAAATGTAGAAAACATTTTCTTTAATATTTCCCCCACCCCCATCCTCATGCATGGTAGAATACATTTTCTTTAATATTTTCCCCACCCCCACCCTCATGTACAGTGGTGAGGTGCATGAGGGTGAGGGAGGCAGCAAATGCTTAATACATTTTCTCATGAGGGTGGGAGTGGGGGGAATATTAGAGAAAATGTATGCATGAGGGTGGGGGTTGGGGAAGTATTAGATAAAATGTATAATGGAGGAAATATT
>JASDQU010587427.1:43804-59936 GCA_032191745.1 Picea mariana | reverse complement strand
AAGAAGGTCTCACCCTAGATGCCATGAGAATCACATAGACCATAAGTCTTGTGTCGGATGTGAAGGAATAACAAATATAAGAAATATCCATCTACTAATCATTCATTCATTCAAAATTACCATAAGAGTGTTGCACATCATAATGTAAACAATCATACATTCAAACCATAACTCACCAACATACATAGATAAATGTGCTTCAACTTTCATTCATTATACTCAAAGACATGTAAATACATTCTCATACAACAAAGGCCAAAACCTGCTCAAGAAACAATAATAATAACCAGAAAAAAGACATGCCATGCGCTAACATGTTTATCTCATTAACACATACAAGACTAAACTTCGAGCTCTAGCTCAACTCTCTCTTTCTCTAACTCTCTATTCACATTTACTTCTTTAATGACAAAAAACTCAACCCTTACCTGTTTGCATGCATCACCCCATATCTTTCACAGAGCGTGGCAATCATAAATAACTTTCTAGGTCATCCATAGCCTTGACCATGACCAGCCAGGTTGTTAGAAAAGGAGTTACAATATATTACAAAAGATATTCCCTGATCTAGCTTGCATGTGGTTTCTTTAAGTCCCTTAAGCGTGGTACAAAATGGGTTGGTTCTCGTAGTATCTCCTTGTGTAATATCCCCAAGGATGAGCCCCTGTTGTATTTATGAATTGTAAACATATTTTGTAGGCTAGTGAGCCGAGTATTGATAAGCTGGTGGGCTTATGTGTTTGTTGGGCCGGAGAGCCTAAGTGTTAAAGGCCATGAGCCTGTTTTTGTATATGTAATTATGTAGAAGATTAATAAAATATAAACATCGCTGCGTGCAGTCCGACCATGAAGAAAGAGTGATGGGGGACTAAGCTTCCACATAGTGGGTAAAGGAAAGGGGGATGAAAGGTTGGAAATATGGGCTAATCTTAGGGTCTTAAGTCCTTGAGAATAATAATTTATTATTACTCCAAAGCTGTGTGAAAGACATGTTTTTATCCTAAGTCCTGGGAGAGGCAACACATGCAACTCCAACGTGTGAAAAAGGGAATGCATGTAGCTTCAGGAAGACAAGTGTCGACCTGGGCGCATGCAGTTAAAACTGAAGAGTTAGTTCGTGTTGGGGGTTCATCCTCCATTCTTCCATCCGCTGTTTGAACCGTGTGGGTCGACATCTGATCTCTGCATACCCTCACGCAACACTGAAACAAAAAAACTGTGATGTTTTCCTGAGAAGCCAATGCATCCTCTGTCTAAACCGTTTGCACTTGTGTTCGACCTCTGCGTTGATTTTTTGTCATGCACCCTGAAAACCAGTGGCAAACCCATGGACTGAGCCATGTCTCCTATGCGTCCTGTGAACCCAGTTTATCCGCCCTTGCAGAGTCGAGTCCGTACTTGAAACGTTCATGGGTTGCTGCCCTTTGTTTTCTTGAGTGGTGTTGACTAGTTGTTGTTGCTATTATCCTTACCTTGTGGGAATTGAGTTGAACTAGTTGAATAAGTGGGTTGTCAGGCCCATGGTTGAAGAGGCAGGTTGTTAGGTCTGTGAGAAACTCTTTCTAGGTGAGAGAGTTTTTGGGAAGTGGTTTTCTCCCAGAGAGAGTCCAACACCAGCTACGAAGCTCTGAGAATTCCTGATCCGTCCTGTTACCGAGACCCAGAGAGGGAGGTGAAGTAGCCGATGGACTGTGTGAAAATGAAGGTGTATACTCCCGGGTGGAACATGCATGTGGGGAATGCGAGTTCATGAGTAGTGGGCATAAGAAGGCTCCTGGGGAGAATCCTTCCGGTTGCACTGTGCAGTTTTCCTGTAACCTTAGGTTAGTCTAGGATTCCCTTGCCTGGGGTGGAGCTTAGTCCCAGATCGAGGGCGACCCACTGCTGAGCGTGATGAGCAACGAGGTCTAAGGATGGGAGGTTCGTGGAAGGTCTACACGTAGTTGGTGGAGTTACTCCAACCTAAAAGATAAGTATCAATTATGTATTTTATGCATGATTTGTGATGCTTAAATGTTATCATGTATTTTGTTGCGTATCTGATTTACTGTCTATTACATTAGAATCTGAATGGTAATAGAAATTCTGTGATTATTGTGATTACATGTTTTAATTGATTAAAATGCATGTTATATATCTATGTATATATGTGAATGTTCCGCGTAGTAGCGTTGCCTGACTTGTTGGTGGCCGGGGACGTTAAACCTTGGATGGTGTTAATGTTATACTTGTCACCGTGTGGTGTATATTCTTGGGTGCGTGATCATATTTGACTTGTGGTGCACACACAACTTATGTAAAACCTTAGGTGCCAACATATAATTCAATTTGGCATAGAATATAGTTCAGGGGCCACTCCTCGGTTAGTAGGTTTTACATTTTTTGATTATGTTGTTGGCCTTGATGATAAAAAATTCCACTGTAGGATTTGTTTTCAACCTTGGTTCCAGACCCATCACTTGTGTTTGTAAAAACTAAAGTGTCCTTGCACTTTTTTCAGTAGAATTTGAGTATCGAGTAACAATTTGTGCATGTCAAGAAGCCATGTGGCTTTGATAGATCCTTTCAGAGTTTGGATTCTAGAAATAACATCTAACCACACTTTGTTGTGACAATCAATGTGAAACAAAACCCATCAAAGATTCAGTTCAACATTGGTGCAACAAACACATTGATCTATGCATACACTTCATCAAGAAGCTTATTTAGGACTGCATCCTTGAAGTGCTCTATTACCAAACATATGATCAAGTTGCTGACATTTTCATAAATTCCCTCACAATAATGAAGTTCCTAATTATGTGTTCAAGAAGTTGTCGTTAAGGGGGGATAAGCTTTATTGCCTCCTTCCTTCTCCTTTTGTCACTTTGTAAATTCTTCAATCCTATACTAATTTTTTCTCAAGGGGGGGTGTTAGGATATTTAAACACTAGGAGTTAGTTAAGGTCAACTAGGTCTCATGTAATATTAGGTTAAAGTGTGCTTTTAGTGTGTTTCCTTAATGTGATTTTGTACATTTTAAATTTAGTGTGTTTCCTTAGGGTTCTTTTTTACTTTACTAATTTGATACTCACTATGATGTCCTACATGAGTGATTTGATGGTTCAAACACCTCCCCAATATTAATGATACTTGATCTATGACATAACAACCAATTGATCCATGATATCTATTTAAAGAGTATGGAGGGTCATTTGTCAATGATTGATTGTGAGAGATGTTCATGTAATCTATTATTTTCGTATTAAGATATTGCCTCAAGTGGCCATGTTGGTTGGGGACACACATTGTTTCCCTCTTTGAGGGTTTTATCCACGTAAACATTGGTGTACGAATCTTTGATATCTATGTGTGGGAGTTTTTCTTATAAGATGTCCTTAAACAAGAGCTCCATTGTTTCCATGACCAACATCAACCTAACTACAATTAGTCCATGTAGTGGTTGTTGATCCAATTTTTTTCCATTTACAGTTCTTAACTATCACTCTTTAAGATGAGTTGTTATCATACCAATTCTTAACTATCACTCTTTAAGAGGAGTTGTTATCATACCAATTGATGTGGCATAAGAATTTTGATACTTGGATGGAGGGTGAGAATGTCTTCTATCACTATGATTAGGATGTCAATATGGCTAATATATGAATGGTGAAGAATTTAATTTTGGTAGATAAAAAGGTGTAGGATCTAGTTCATGTGAATCAATAACATACCTCTTTTTCTATTCAAATGGGTTTGCCTTAGCTTCCTCGACTTTATTGAACGAACTAACATAGTTACTAGGTGAGATGACCATGCTTTTTAATTTAATTTCATCTATAATTTGTTTACGAAAAAATGTTACCCTAACCAAGCTAATCATGAGGAGTAGGTGTTATGCATTCCTAGTTAGTATTCTTGGTCGACCAAAGGAAAATGAGAGCCCACTCACATTTTCTCCCTCTTACCCTATTGATTATACCAATGTCTAAAGACCCTTTTCTTTATGTTATCTTAGATGTCATTACTTAAAAGCATATTCTCCATAAAATTTTATTTTAGTTACAGTAAGATATTTCAAGTTTTAGTATATTAGTAGTAGATGAATCATTAAAGCACCTTTACATTTAGAGAAATTCATGACCACAAGAGACTTTTAGTTAGAGTGAGATAATTAAATGATGTCATTTAAAGTTTTAGTATATTAGTAGTAGATGAATCATTAAAGCACCTTTACAATTAGAGAAATTCATGACCACGAAAGAAAAATGTTGGTTGTGACATTTATTATAAATGATATACTATTAAGTTTGATGTGCATTGATTGAATTCGTTATGAATAACCAACATAAAATATGTAAGGGACAAAAATATACCACATTGAATTTTAGGATGTTTTATCATGTTTAAGATGATTCACATTGAATTTTAGGATGTTTTATCATGTTTAAGATGATTCACATTGAATTAATTTTTCATGTATTTATATCTTGTGACAAGATAAATAACTTACTATATGCATTTTAATCTTTTACTTTGATCTATGTTAACATATCAATAATAATGGTGAACATATCAATAATAATGGTGAACATTAGGTTTACTAACATGAAGGAATATGAAAAAACAATCTTACGCTACATTATTGTGTTCCTTTAGTGACATTGCCTTACTTATTAGTCTTTTACTTTGATCATATTTCAATCTTTTACTAATTTATCTAGGTTAGCATATCAATAATAATGGAAACATAATCCATTAGGGTTATTAACCTGAATGAATATGAAACGAACAATCATGCTACATTCTTGTGTTCCTGTAGTGATATCAGAGCGCCTTAGTTCTTAGGCCTAATTATACTATGGTAGTTTTCCGTTTATTCCTAGACGTTTTCATTCCAATTTGCAGAAACGTCTCTATGACTGTATTGGGCACACACTTTGGTGTCAAATCCTTGTATGTCTGCTTGATTCCCTGTGCTTTAGCTTGTGCCCCTCTGTCTGCAAGTCTACCAGTCTACCGTCCTCATTCCATTTCAGCCTCATTTGCAGTATGCAACCATTAGGGTTTATATGTCCCCATGAAATTTGCATGCGATTATACCCTAAAAACCTGAGCCATCTCTCCATTTTCATTTTGAATCCAATCCTTTTCCTATTTTTCTAGATAGTGCACATTCTCCTCTAGATCTTAACTAGTAATGGGTATGTATCATTGCAGAGCAACGTGAAGTTTCTTGTCTGCTAAGGACTTTGCCTTTGATTTGGTCATTTCTATGCAAAAAACTATAATGAAGGAGTGTTGTTGTTCTACAAGTGTAGATATTGTTCACAATAATGGTTCGTATCCTCCATGCGATGCAATAATAAAGCAATTAGAAAAACATAATGGTTCGTATCATGCACTATGCCAGATTTCGCCACATGTTTCCTATGTCTCTATTGTTGTTAAAACACATCCATTATTGCCATCTTTTGTAACAAGCGGGTACACCTGGTAGTGAATGGGCAAGATGAGTGGTAGAGACAATTGCGCCTTCAATACATAGTGACTTGTAGGTCAGGAAATGCAGAGTTTAGTCAGGAAGATAATCGGTGGAATGGAAAACATAAAATCTTCTAGTTTTGTAGTCAATATAGGAACAAAATCCAGTTATTGTTGATCCACTCGCCATAAGATTGGGTTTTAGTTTTCAATCCATACCTAGTTGATCGAGTGAAAGCACCAACACATTCCAGTAGTGGTGCAACTCGACCTGAGGCCCTCCTGCACGTGCTCTAACAATTATAACACTCTTCTTAAGCACTGCTAAACCAGACAACGCCAATTTCCCTCTTGTGCAAAACCCTAATTCCTATATTCTAGAGTTTGAACGCCTTGCTCATTGTTCCATTCGTGTGCATGGACTCTTTGGAGGATATGGAGGTGAATATTATGAGGCGATAGTTTTTGGCGACCATGTCACTCATAGTGGGCCAATCCCCGCCATTTTTGGGCATGAGACTGGGTACCAGTACTTCATCAACCTAGCTACAGTGAATACTTTGGTCAAGCCTTTGGTAGATTTGACATAATCCTCGATGAATATGGTGATGATTCCAAAGGGATTGGCTACCGATTGCCTGAATCTTAGTGACAGATTTGTATAAGCAATCCACGTTGTTGCAGATCCTATAGGCTAAGGGTGATAAGATAATGTTGTAATCTAAACATTCTATGAAATGAGTCATTTTTGACGATATTTTCCGAGGACCTTTACTCAAAATCTGGTGAGCAATTGTTAGATCCGCAGATTTATGTCGCTGAATTCCAGCTAAAAAAACCATTTCGTAGAACAGTTAGACAATGCCTAAGATAATTTTTCTGCATCGATGACCCCAATTACTTCGATTACAAAGACATTAAGGAGCTTCCTCCATATTTTTTAACTGAAATTTGGCATTCTTTGAAGATGGTATTGTAACCCCAATTTTGGACACCATTATATTACAGAGTGTTATGCTCACCAGAGTAGCCATACGAGGGTGATAGTGAGTACATGAGATATTGAGGGGTTTTATTGGGCCCAACTTGCATCGCTCATCTTATTTCATCATCATGATCCTTTCCGCACAACTTGGTGTTGGTTCCGTTGCATTCCAACGATTTCCGTAATTTTGAGTTATTTTGGGCTATATGTTAATTAAATTCACTAAGGAGGTCATATTGGGCATAATACTTGGAGGAACCTCTTAGTGTAATATCTCATCGAAACCGAGATGAATATCACTACAAGATAGGATGACGAGAAGTAACTTTTAGTGGCGAGAGAAGCCACAAGGAAAGATAAATCACTTTTCAGAGGTAAAATGGTTAATTAATTAATTAGTAATTAAATAAAGTAAAAGTCATTTGGAGAGACAAGGTGAGAAGGGAAGATAAAAGAGAGATAGGGGCCTCTATTATCTCATTGTTTTGTTTATCAGTTGATATCTGGCTTCTTGCTAGTGAGCCCATGCACTTGGGGGTTTTGAGGGTTTTGACTTAACAAACCCTAGAGATCAACTCGGTGGTGAAAGATCCCACCCAACCTGGTCCAAGATTGGTCACAGAGGTGAAATATTCCTCCCTCACCATTATACATTAGAGCTATTCTATCACATGTGGATTCTACATCAACCATAGGTACAAAAGGGAAGTGGGGCACACCATTGAGGGTTTCCAGCAGGAGGGCGCACTATAGGAACTAGATCCACTTGATTTGGGCAAGGAGAAGGAGATTCAAGGGGTTTGTTTGTTGAGTTAGAATGGTAGAGGCCATAACACTTTTCTTGGTTTACTTGTGGTGTGTTTGGGCTGAGATATGATTTATTATGAGCATGCCATGATTCCCCTTAGTGAAGTGCGCAATTCCTCAAGAGGATCTATTCATGTGGGGTGCACAACTCCATTATTCAGCAAAGGAACCCTCCTACAATGTTTTTGTATCTTATATCTAGTCATCTCAAGCGTTTTGAGGTGGATTGGAGTGAAGGAGGAAGAGGGATGAAATCTCCATAGAGCTACAACTAGGAACTAGTGCGTAACTCTCCCAGCTTGAGGGTTTGGTCCATCAGTGGGAAAAGATCTCAGTTTGTCATTTATCTTCTGCAACTATTTGGCCTTTGGAGGCTTGTATCATCTCTTCTTAGTTTATTGTCATTTTGTTATGATTTCTCAGTTATATTGTTCCAGATCTGTAGATCTACTATATCAAGATCTTCTACTACTATGCATACAATCAGATATGAGGTATTTTTGGTTATTCCTTGTGTTGTTGATCTTGTATATTAGTTAGGTATGTTCCATTGCTATATATTTTGATTATTTCTGCAAACACACATTAAAATCATCCATATAAACCCTAACACAACCTAAAAGATCAAAATCAACAAAGTGTTTGACGAAATGCCACAACCAGAAAACCCATAAAAATCAATGAAAAACACAATGTTCTTGGCATCTTGGCTTAGGAACAATACAGTGGTATCAGAGCTTAGACTCCTGCCAGCCTGAGAGGTCTTCCATAAGGAGAGATGAATATTTTGGATTTTGCTAGAGGGATTGTTGATTGTGAGAGGGAATATCAAACCCTCAATGAGATTCTCACGGATATAATAACATTGCATCAATTTGTATCCTTTTAAAATCCTAGCTGGAGAAAATATGAGGTTACACATTGGGTCAGAAGAGCAGAAGAAAATAAGGCCAGAGCAGTTAGATGGAAGGAAGAACATATTATTCCTACACCCATTAGGAGCAGGAAACTTTGCTACAGCTGCAAAGTTCCTTTGGAACCAGATCATAGATGTAGGGGTTAAGGTAAGAGGCACATTATTGAGGTGCACTATGATAGTGAGGATGAGGAGATACATGGGGATGCAACCATAAATTCATATTTAGAGCAGTTCGAGGAGGGTAGTGACTCTTGCGCACTTGTGGAGGGTAGTGACTCTTGCACACTTGGGGAGGGTAGTGACCCTTGCGCATTGGAAGAACAATTGGATGATAACACATGTGATTTAGCAGTCATGTCACATAGTGTTGATGACCTTACACTTCAACAGAGTGGTGACACTAGTGAAGATTCACACATGTTAGCACCTAGGCATGATGAGCTTCCTATGGTGACCGTGACACATTTGTCTTCTTCCCAGACACCCATGATATCCATGACCCATGAGGATATCAGTGGCATCTATGATATGGTGGAGGAGTCTTGTATGATGGATGTGCACTAGGGACATATGGATCCACATACCCAGAAGGAGAGACATGACTTGTAGACAACTAACCTTACACATACGTATCTGTATGAGGAGAGTGAGTCATTTCTTTTGGAGACTCCATTATTTGATCAGGTTGGGGAGACTGACATTTTGATGGGACACTTACTTCCAGGATCGGTCTGCAGTGATGAGGATGTACTCCTTATTGGTCGGGATGACCATAGCACGTGTATGGACACATCTATATGGGATCCAAACACAGATGATAGTAGCAGGGTGAGTGCACAGGAGGATACAAATTCCCATACACGATACAGTGTGATTCAGATGGGGGTAGTAGTTGGTGATGGTGTGCAGAGGCATACACGAAGACCCAATATCATAGTGGACAGTGGGAAATTCAATGCCTTATCTTTTGCGGAGATTATTGTTGGGTATTCCAGGGTTGACACTAGCAGTGAGGGGCGTGAGGTATCATCTCAACAAGACTATGATCAAGAGTCCTGATACTTGGAAGGAAAGTTGAGATTCAATGAGGACATGATGATGGCAACCACTAGGTGCATTGGTGACACACATGCATTGGTGGAAGATTGTTGTTGGAGGGAATCAATGGCACATGATAGCTCAAATGTGGTATTTTCCATGGATGACTTTCATACTCTTAGTGAGAGAGTGCCTATTATGAGGGCTGACTACCAACAGTTGTTGATGGACAGAGACTACCTATTGGAGGTTGGCGAGATGTATCATAAGGCTCTGAGGGAGCAGGAGCTAGAGGTGGACCGACTCACTCATGAGCTGGGGAGCACATGAGGATTATGGAAAGGCACACAAACAACCCTTCAATAATCAAAGTCCAGATCAGAGGATCTCCTTGAGGAGAATAGACAGAGATCCACTACATCTATCTTAGTGGAGAGTCAGATATATCCTTTAGCCACATTTCTAGAGGATGTTGAGGGTTTAGTAGAGGAGCACTAGTTGATGGAGGAGCATGAGGAGTACCCAAGACCACTGATGATACAGAGAGATATGATTCGGAGACACAGGAGGATGTCCATGTGCCATAAGATCCACCCTCCACGAGGATCTTTGAGTCATTCAAGCACTCACATACGCATGGGGACTCTAGATCCAAGGGCAGTTATGAAGACACTTCCATTTGTGTTCCAGGATTGGCTAACATTCATGTAGCGGTTGACCCAATAGTACACCAAGGATCCATGATGCTGTAGGAGTATACAGGATATAACATGAGTATGCAAGAGCATACAATGGTGAGTGATAGTTCATAGAGACATGTCGAGATGTACAATGACATTCAAATGGTTACACTGGATTGCAAGGAGGAGACATACTTAGTAGAGCATGGAGATTCCTCTCCCTTGAAACAGTTTATAGATCTGGGAGATCACCTTCACAGTATCAACAGTTGCATGAGCGATGATGGATGGAGAGTGGTTGACCCGTAGTTTGAGGAGTTACCCCTGGTTGTACCTGATGATTGGGGTTCAATGATGACTACATGTGAGTATTTACCATGGGTACCAGTGGACAAGATTTTGGTTGAATCCTTGGGATTGATAAAGTATATGATACTTTTCAGTCCTATAGGTGGTTACAAATGTTTCTGTTAGCCTTTCTAGTAGTAGAGCATGGAGATTCCTCTCCCTTGCAACAATGTTTAGATATAGGAGATCACCTTCACAATATCAACAGTTGCATGAGCGGTGATGGATGGAGAGTGGTTGACCCGTAGTTTGAGGAGTTACCCCCAGTTGTACCTGATGATTGGGGTTCAATTATGACTACAGGCGACTATTTACCATGGGTACTGATGGACGAGATTTTGGTTGAATCCTTGGGATTGACCAAAGCATATGATACTTTCTAGTCCTACAGGCGGTAAAAGATGTTTTTGTTAGCCTTTCTCGACACTTTCATCATTGACAAAAACATAGGGGGATATAGACAGTGGCATGGGACAGGGAGAGTTGATAGACCAGGACCACATGACATGAGTGCTTTTATTGCATACAACAGGATAGGGGTGGATCATTATAGATAGACAATTGAGACCTTGTGCGTGATGGTGAGCGTTGTAGGCCATGGGATAACATATTTATCAGAGGGCGACACAGATTCAGATTCTCATGAGGATGAGCATGGAGGGATTCCGACAGTTATTAGTATGACACATGAGCAGTTAGTGGGGATTGGAAGTGATGAACTTCCAATTTTTCCATGGGATCCAGGAGACCACCACCAGGGTTTGTGGTCTATCTTAAAACACCACCACCATTTAGTAGAAGACATTAGCTTTTGCTAGCCATTAGCTTCCTTGTTCAGAACGACCAACTTTTTCAAGAAGATGATGATAATGATGATCCCCATCAATAGCCGATGTAGGAACAACTCAGTGAGCCAACTTCATGTATAAATGCAGACGAAGTTGTGCATGAAGAAGTTCAACTTTCTCTTTCCAAGCCAATTAGACCTTGGAAAGAAATCAAAGACAATAAGCACAGAGCAGGTATTAGATATGAAAAGGAAGTCACCTTTCATATTCTAGATTATACCAAGCCAATCGAGTTCCAAAGTGTTGGATTTTGTAAAGAAGGTTCATATTCACATGCTCCAGTTCAAGAGTAGATATGAAATGCCAACATTGTCATCGAGTTGTCCACATGAAAGATCAATGTTTTGATCTCCATCCTATTGATGTTTTGGTAGCTGCAGGAGGTATTAACCCCCCGAGTGTAACCTTTGTACTTAGATTAGAATATTCCAAAAGTAAGAGAACCATTAAACAAATGTGTGGAAACCATAGAAGAGAAGTCGGCCCAAGGAGAATAATAATAAAGAAATAGAAAATCCAGAAAGAGAAGTCGGCCTTGCCAGAAAAAGTCAATGTAAATTATATTTTCCAGAAAAGACAGGTTGACCCCGTGGGAAAAGTTCACTGGAAGAATAAGTATAAATATGGTGATGCCATAGCTCATTTGTACACTCATTCACTGAGTAGAAGGAGTGCACAATTTTGAGGAGCAACAACTGCAGTTGCAGTAGAAGGAGACACAGGTATGGAGAGGGTGGTGCAACAATTGTCGTGGTGTAATCTCAGTCTTTCTGGTATCTCTCTTGTATGCTTCTCTTGGTAAAGGTACGCTTATATTAGTAGAGGTACATTCTATTGGTAATTTGTTGTTGTTGCAACAATGGATTTTCTGGTTAGGGTTTATCTGTTGGTTCTAGTGTGGAATTTCTAGAATCATTCTATCTAAGGAAAGGTTAGTGTGCTAGGGGGTGGCAGAGTGAATGCCTATGGTTGGGTGGCAATGATGTGACATTGTCTATGGTTAAATGAGCATACCAAAATTTTAACATGGCATCAGGGATGGTTTCCTTCATAACAGTCTAACCGCTGGAAGGAAGATCCTCAGTTTCCCCCATTGTCAATCTTGCTGAGCACTTACTGAACCCACCAAGAAGGTTGCCTAAGTAGGGCGCATCTTTCCCCCGGATCAGATATCCAAAATTCTGAAAATTAAAAATTAGGGTTTTCTCATAAAACCCTAGGTTTGCAATGCCAGTTGTAGTTGCAGTACCGGTTGCAGTTGTAGTGCCAGTTGCTTCGTGCTAGTTGCTTTGTGCCAATTTCTTTGTGCCAGTTGCTTCATGCGAGTTGTAGTGCCAGTTGCAACACCAGTTGCAGTGCCAACACCAGTTGCAGTACCAGTACCGGTTGCAGTGATAGTTTCTTTGAAGTGTTGGGACTAATTTTTGGTTTTCCTAGTGCGCCTTACCCTAGCGCATCTCACACTATATTTATATTGCAAGTTGGAGCACTTTGAAATTTTTGGGTTCGTCATTGCTTGCCATTATAGTCGGATGGTGCTGCTACCTGCCGCTATTTTCCGCTGCTTCCGAATGCATGTACTTGTATATGTTTAAACTATATCATTATCTTAAGGGTATTTTCAGGAGAAGGGATCTTTTGTCCAAGCAAAAATTGTAGATCTAGATGGATCTCAGATCCAACATATTTAGAGGAACAATGCACTCCGGGTTTGATTGTTTTGATATGCCTGTAGCTATTATGGAATTATTGTGATCTTATGAACATCTAGTTGTATTTGATCTATTGAAGTTATGATTATCATACTAACCTTTGGTCAAAGTTAAAGTTATAAGCCGACTCTAGTCGAAGTATTAGATTGATTAAGGTTGAGATTTTTGAGTTTACTTGCATTATATTCCCTAACTCAGATTTTATCAAGAAAACATATTGTCTTAGTACAGGGGACAGGATGGAGAGAATACTTGTCATCTTGAGTGAAGGAGACTCGGAACAAAAGAAATAACACCCAGTCTTGAAGATAAGATTCCAGGTTCCAGGTTTGATTGATTAAATTGATAAGTTTCCAATTTGCATATATCAAGTTTGATAATTTCTACATTACAAGTAAACACTATAGTTGTGACAACAACCCTTGAAAGGTTTGATTACTTCTAGATAAAATGAATACTTGGTAGCATGTGAGTACTGTTGATATAAATGCTTGTTGTACTTGTTTGCAAGATGAACTAATATCTCCTCTAGAAGATACTTCTTGTTTTTCTTCCAAGAAGGTCACCTTGGTAATGATATATTGATTACCATGAAATTGTCTTTTATTCTTGTTAACATAGATATGTTCTTATGAACATGCTATTATATTGGAAATACTTTTTCTCTTGTTGCTCTTGTCTCGGGCAGGTTATCTTGTAAATTCCACAGAGGTTACCATGGAGATATTGTTGTTCTTGTTTTCTTGTTCCAGGTAGGTTACCATGGAGATATTGTTGTTAATGTTTTCTTGTTCCGGGTAGGTTACTATGGAGGAATGATTGGTCACAACACTAGAAGAGTGTTGTTCCTTTTTCTTATTATTGTATTTCTTATTTTGGCTATTGTTTTAGACAGGTCACATGTGATAGCTCTGAGAAGGAGCTATTGTGATGATTGTTATCGTTATTTTATTATTATTATTATTATAAGAATATTTATTCTTGTTTATTGTTTTCCTTTGTTGTTGGTATTGTTCCGGGTAGGTCACATGTGATAAATCTGAGGAGAGATATAGTGACAGTTCCAAAAGGAAACATATTAGATGGTATCTAGTTTGAGACATGGAACAGACTATCCAGAAAATGAATTTTATACACGACTGTATACATCCATGTACCGAAGAAAAAGAGGACGAAGTTAAAACCTTTTGGAAAGAAGGTTACTTTTGCGAGATATAGAGTATCTCATATGGAGATTGATTGTAAGGAGCATAAGGCTCCAAAGATGGCCAAACAGATCCCTCTAGTTCTGTTGATCCCTCTTTAGATCATCAGGAAGATTTAGTAGAGCCATAAGGGCCTACCCATAATCATTACAGTAACCAGGAAGAGACCAACATGGTCCTGTGAGACTTTGCAGGATGCAAAGACATATAACATTGATGAGCCATATCATGAGGAGCATATGGCTCCATCGGTGGTGAGGCAGGAGACCCCACAAAGTACCATCTCAGAAGGAGATAGAGTTAAAAGGGAGTCAACCCTCATGATCTAGTAGGGAGGAGTAGACTCCCCAGGACCATTCATAGGAGACTTCAAAGGAAATAATCACACATTGAGGGAGCATATGGCTCCAAATATTAAATAGAATCATAGGGAGTCAAGATTCAAAGGGAGCATGGATACTCAAAGTTAACCTGATCTCAGAGATAGTCAATGGCTTAGAGACTTTCATTTAGAAAGTATTCTTCCTCAGATTTAGTTGGGAGAGCGAGATGTCTTCTAGGACTGACAGACAAATGCCATTGGTTGAGGAGGCTAGATCGAAGCTTTAGAGGCTTCAAAAAGATATGATACCTCTTGGGAAGATTCCCTTGTTTCAGTGATAGAGGAGGAAGCCAATCAAAAGGACTGGGATATTGATTTTTTCATTGATACAAGAAGGGAAGTCAATGGTGACTTCCAAAATAATCTACAAGATCAAACATGTTGCTGATGGAAACATAGAGATGTACAAAGCCTTATTTGTGGCTAGAGGATTCTCCCAGCAAGAGGGAGAATATTATGATGAGACACTTGCTCCAGTAGTAAAAAAAAGTATACATAGAGAAGCCACAAGATACATGAGAATGAGTCTCGTGTCTGCAGATTAAAGAAATCTTTGTATGGGCCTAAGCAGGCACCCAGGGCATGATATGCCAAATCAAACAGTTTCCTGATGAGCTTGGGATTTACCAAGAGTAAAGTAGATTCCAACCTTTACTACAATCTTGTGGATGGTGGACCAGTGATATGACTGTTATATGAAGATAACCTGTTTCTAATAGGAGACGAGAAGTTCTTCACTGAGAGTAAGAGGAAGCTTGCTACATAGTTCAAGATTAAAGAATGGGTATGATGCATTATTTCTCAGGTCTAGAGGGATGGCAGAGACCGAGTGAGATTTTCCTTAACCAAGGAAAATATGTTGTAGAGATTATAGAGAGATTCATAATGATGGATTGTAAATCCATGCCTACACTGATGGTGACAAATCTAAAGTTATTAAGTGATACATCTTTAGAGACAGTGGATGCCACCATGTATAGTTAGATGATTGTTTCATTGATGTACTTAACGAACACAAGGCCAAATATATGTTTTGTGGTGAACACGTTGAGTCAGTACATGGTTGAGTCGAGACGTGTTCACTTGATTGTAGCAAAACATGCGACAAGGTACTTGAAAATGTTGCAAACCAGAAGAGTACATCTGGATGTTCCTTCAGTTTAGGATCATCTATTATCTCATGGTTTAGTAGGAAGTAGACAAGTGTGGCGCTCAGTACGGCTGAGACATAGTACGTAGCAACATGGTCAACTAGCAACGAAGCAGTGTGGCTTCATAAACTATTTGCAATATTGTTTGATCTCGAGTTAGAGGTGACTTGTATTTGGTGTGACAACCAGAGTTGTGTGAAGTTGAAAGAGAACCCAATGTTTCATGAAAATTTCAATCATACCGAGATCATGTACCATTATATTAGAGATATGGTGAAGCTCTAGTATAATGCTACAAATGAGCAGATAACAAACGTGTTGACCGAGCCTCTGTCAAGAGTGAAGATAGAGTACTTCAGGGACTAGCTTGGTGTGGTATGGAAGGACATAGCCTTGTGATAGGGTATGATGTGTTACAGATGCGACTCCTGATAACAACATGGGATATTGCTACTACAGTTAAATAGTTTGGTACACATATCTACTCTAGTGAAATAGTCTGGTATGCTGAGATATTACTACTCCAGTGAAATAATCTGGTACACATAGCTACTCCAGTGAAATAGTCTGGTATGTTGAGATATTGATACTCCA
>JASDQU010587427.1:28712-41385 GCA_032191745.1 Picea mariana | reverse complement strand
CAATTATTAATAGAAATACTCCTTTCCCGTCCTATCGATATCTTGCAAATATATGATTATTATCCATGGGCATGTTTGTAATGTTTATTAATGGATTGTGCTATCTAATGTGCTAACTCATTTTAAATATTGTCACTATATACTTGCATTGCTTGTTCGTTGAGAACTTCTTGCAGGTGTAAAGCTTTGGGTCAAAGTGCTCAATGGTGGAACGACATCAAACGATTGGATTGAGGTAGGCTTCTTCCTTGTATTGGGCATTAGTTTATAATAGCACATGTTGGAATTGAGTTGATTTCTACAGTCATACCTGTCTGTTGTGGTTTACCCTTGTCCATAGAGAGTTTTTCCCTTGTAACAGAATTGGCGACTCCGCTGGGGATAGATCTTCCTTCTAAGGGTTGAAGTATTTTTTCTTCTTACATTGCTCTTTTTCCTTTGTGTTTCTTGTCATATCACAGTTGGACAGAGTCTGTTCACTCTGGGTCTGATTTTTTCAGCCTTTTACCCTTTCCTAGCCTTGTTTTAAAAGATATACGCCCTTTTTGCTCCGACAGCCGCGTATACACGCTTGCTGTCCCACTGCAAGAAGCGTATATAAGCCCTTTTCTCTTGAAGAATCGCATATACCACTTCCCCTTGCTTGCTTGCTTGGTTTAGTGACTGCTGGGTAGGTTTTGAGGATCACTGAGCCTTCTTAGGTCTTTGTGGTGCGTGTTGAGATTATTTGGGATGACAGGAAACATGTTTGGAGCTAAATTTTTGGGCTGTGTCTTTCTCTCTATTTTCCATTTTTGATTTGTACTTGGTAGTTGGGCTGTCTTCTTAGCTGCTTGGTATTCTGCTTGAGTGATTGCTTTTATACACAGTAGAAGTTATATATCAAGTTGCTTATTAGTCCATGCATTTTCTTTTTAATACATTGAAAATACAAAAAAAATAGGTATTTTGCATTGGTTAGTATTTTTGTCTTGGAACCTTTATCATTAGCTTAGCACATTTAGCGAAAGATTGCATTTTACTTCTGAGTTGCAGAGTTAAAATTGAAGATTGCACTGTTTTTATTTAGCATATCACTCGCTGAAAAGTTAAAGTTAGGCTTTGCGTTATATCTATTTTTATTTTCATGCAGAGTCATAACACCATGAGTTTCATTTCCATATCTCGTTGAGTAATCATGACCAATAAAATTTACGCTTTAAACTAAAATTGATTAGTAACGATTTTATTGTTTAGGATGCACAAACTAGCCTAGGATTTAGTGCCTTGGAATAGGATTTTGTGAGTAAACTTCTCTAAGGAAATTAAATCAACATATATGTATGAGACAGGGAGTTGAGAAATCCATTGTATAATTGGTAATATTAGGAGGCTCCGCTCACACCAGAGTTAAGCACAAGGTCACGCGAAGTTTGTTGAAGGGATAACCCCTAGATACTCCCCTAGCATCAGAGATATTTCTGTGGATTTATTCATATTTGGGGATCTTGCTAGTATCCATACCTCTGTGAGAGGAAGTACTTTCAAGGTTTTGGGCTTTGCTACCTTGCCCATATGGTAATCTAGACTTACGACTGTTCGCCTGTGCATCAATTATACAGTGGTTGATTAGTTGCTTGACTTAGGTTTCTCATAGGTTACTTGCAGAGGTTATTCTGCTTGTATCCTGAGTCAGATAGGGGTTGGACAACACACAACCTTTATGGAAGATTACCACTCCGGGGGGATATGACCGACTGGTTGTTAAGCCTATGAGGGCCCTTATAACTGATTCTGGTACCTCCAAACTTTAGCAGGGAGTCTCAGGTCCCTCCTGGATGAGGCATACCTTCTTTAGCGAGGGAGGCCACTCAACCACTTTAGCCCATTTGCATGCATATTGGCCAATTGAATTTTTGGTATGCTCTTTGATTACTAGTTGGCCTTAGGATATCTTTTTATTTGTTGAGAGTCATACGTTGTCGTGGAGTCGGACCAACTTCCTCGCAGGTCCCATCGGTTGTTGGAGTTACCACCGGTTTTCGAGCTATTGCCTTCTAAAAGGAAAAGAGTTATCGGGAGTGGTACACACACATCCACTTTTCAGACTTGTGATCCCACAAGGATGAGTATTGAGTCTAGTCTTCAGAACACTGGGAGTTCATCAACTCCCAATCCCACTATAGTTAATTGCACTCCTTCGACAACTGTAGCCACTACAGTTGCAGTACCAGAGGCCTACACCAGTACTATGGCTCGAACCATAGTCAATGCTTTGTCTCTTGCCTCTAACCCTTTTGGGGGTTTTCTCCACTCGTCGAGTTACAATGTTCAGAACATTCCCATGGCTACTAGTCCATTTTCTTATGGTATGACAAGTTTCACTTCGCAGTTTTCGACTGCCATCCCAGCTGCTGGCCATAACGCTAGCCTTGGACCTAGGGGCACTACACCTCCTTACACTCATTTTCCGTTTGGTAGCTCTCATGTTCCCCAAGTGAATCCTAATGTAGGAAGTGTCACCTTCCTTAACCCCGGGTCTAATCCTTCTACGGCGGGATGGAACAACCAAGATGGTGGACAAGTTCTACCCTATATCCCTATCCCCTCGGTGCCAAATTCAACCAATACTTTTGGCATAACGAATCCACTTCAATCCTCGGGATTCCCACCTGGAGGAGGTCAGTCTTATGTCTTGGGCACCCCCCAACCTGAATCTAATCCAGTTGGGGGCAGTTTTAACAACCCTTAGTTTGGAGCCAATCGAACTGGGGGCAATTTTCATAACCCTTATCAGAACATTCATGCTAGAATGATGCCCAATCCATCTTTCATGAATCCGCCCAGAGGAGGGTCTTTTAATTCTGGAAAAGGTTCTGGTCCTTACCAGAATCCTGGATGGAACACAACTCCTAATACTCAGTCTTTTGCAGGAGGATGGGGTCAGGTGTCGCAACCCCGTATACCCTTTCTAACCACGCTTAATCTACCAGATTTGTCTAAACTAATGAATGACCCGGTGAGTCATGATCCCACATGCCCCCCTATCCCCACCAAGCTTCCGTCAGACATTCCAAAGTTTGAGGGTAAGAATGGTGAGGACCCTGGTGATCGCGTCACTACTTTTCACCTATGGTGCTCATCGAATTCTTTGAATCATGATTGTATTAGATTACGATTGTTTCAATGCACTCTTATCACGATTGCGTCACAATGGTATATTGAGCTACCTAGGGGGACATATGGGTCTTTTCAACAGTTAGTGCTAGCCTTTCTTAACCATTTTCAACTACCCATTCGTTACGATGCTGGCCTTGAAATTTTGTCAACTTTACGCCAGGGTACCGACACTCATATTTCATACCATAACTAGGAATGGCGTAGGTGAAAACGATTAGTTAAGACTCCCATACCCCCGACCTTTCTTTTAGAATGGTTTTTAAAGTCTTTGCATGCTCCTATTTCAAAGGACATTGCTACTTCCGGGGTCTTCAACGAGGAAGAAGCCATTTTTAGAGCCCAACAATTCGATTTGATTTATGCTCAGTCTGGGATGTTATACCACCTTCTTCCCAATGCACCACGGTTGACTCATGATCCTAGATAGAGTCCTGGGCCCCATGCCGATGGCATTGTGGGGTCCACCAATGTAAAGTCCGCAGACTTGACAATGAAGTCTGGCGGAGGACCAGCTTCATCTGGATCCTCCAAACCCACCCAATCGACGGATATACATTCCGTGCAATTGTCGAAAAACCCAAATGGTGACCAGCAACTAGATGGGAATAAACGAAAAGTTCGAAATAATTGTAGAGGTGGGAAGAACAAACCTAAGGACAAGAATAATAATGGAAAACAGAACGATAATGCTGGAGAGGGAAAGAAAGAAAAGCGTAAGGTTAAGTTTCCTTGTAAACTTTGTACTGATGATCACCTTACACACTTATGCCCCAAACTTGTGGAGGCTGCGAGGCTTTTAAATATTCCACCCACTGTGCTAACGAATCCTTTTCCTCACAACCAACACTTAGCCTCGAGTTCTTCGAATGCCGGAAATGCGCCTGGTGGGAGTCAAAACCCACCACCGCAAGATGGCGACCGTGTTTGTATCAATATGGTCGATGCAAAAATCGATATAGCCACTCGCTCTCAATATTACGGCTCTTCAAAAGCTAGTACCATCCTAGAAGCTCCTCCTCCACATCCAGAGACGAATTTATAGATCGAGAAACTAGAGCCACTGCCTCGTATTCCGAAAGGAGTATTCAAGCGCTCTACCCATAACCCTAATGCTAAAGCCGCCCATAACTACTCTATTGTTGAGGATTTAGGCCAAACACCTTGCGTGAGTCCTCTTTGGAGGTACTCTAGACATGTCCATCACAGAGGAATGTCTTACTCTCTGCCTTAGGAGCTCTAGAACCTAGTGGCTCGAAGATCATCAAGTTTGATGCACAGACGTGAAGCCTAGCTTACCCTACCATGTGGCTTTCCAAATCCACATGGAGTATTCTAAATATAACATCAAATGAGTGGTCGTTGATGAAGGTGCTACCACTTGCATGATGTCCTTAGTCTGTTGGAAAGCTATCGGCTCTCCAACCCTTTCAAAGTCATCGACCATGTTGATCGCATTCGACGGTCATTCCTTCCGCCCTCATGGTATTCTCCCCGCCTTTCCAGTCCATTTAGGTGGGAAGATGGTAGAGGTGGAAGTAGAGGTAGTTGATGCACCACTTGATTATAACCTGTTAATTGGTCGCAATTGGACTTATGCTATGGTCGCTTTCGTATCGTCCATTTTCTGCATGCTTTGTTTTCCTCATCAGGGAGAGATTGTGACGATCGACCAATTATCCTTTGTGTACTCTAGCCCGAACGCATCTGTTGGACCATCGATCCCTGTGGTCGACAATTCTTAGCCGACAACCAAGAATATCGGTGTTGAAATGTATTCTTCCCTCATGGGTACTTTCGACTTCTCGGCACTGACTCACCACGTTTACGCCATGTCTAGTACACTCGCTTCAGTAGAGAGGTCCATCCCTTTCCGCACTTCTTATTGTAGTGACCCTTGGACCCTACCTTCTTCGACTTCGTCATTTGAAGGTCAGTCACAAGCTGGCATGGCTATGCCACTATCGACAACTAAGATTGCATATCAAGCTATCCTTAACTCTTCTGCCGATCCCGATCCTGTTCCCTCGCAGATGGTCGAGGAGGATCCAGTTCTTAGGCCCGTGTGGGCCACTTTGTTATCTTGTTCACATGATTTCTTGGATGATACTTTGCCTTCGGATGAAACCATCCTTGAAGCCATGAATGTTTCTGAGAGACCTTGGGACGATATGCATCATCGATCTTATTTTCTCCCAAGTCTTGAAAGAATTGAGCAAGATGATTTTAGATCTACCCTGAGTGAGATAGTCGGTCACGCCGTAGTTCCACTTGATACACATATCATTTACACCGAAGGGAATATGGTGAGCATTTCCACTATCGTCCAGATCGATATCTCTTGTACCCCTGGCAAGATCGAAATTGTAAATATAGGTGTATATTGTTCGCCAGAAGAGATTCTGATCTACACCAAGCTCTTCAAAGAATTTCGAGACGTATTTACTTGGTCATATGAAGAGATGCCAGGGATCAACCCCCGTATTATCGAACATGAGATTAGGACTTACCCGGATGCTAAACCCGTTCAAAAACGTCTTAGAACTATTAATCCTAGGAAGGCCCCCGCTATTAAGGCAGAGGTAGAGAAGCTACTTAATGCCGACTTTATCTACCTGGTTCCCTTGACCGAATGGGTATCCAAACCCGTTACCGTGAATAAAAAGAGAGGAACCATCCGCGTGTGTATGGACTTTTGCGACCTGAACAAGGCATGTCCTAAATATAACTTCCCCACGCCTTTCATTGATCAGATTCTCGATGAGTGTGCGGGAAGCAAAATATTTTCTTTTATGGACGGATTTTCAGGCTATAACCAAATCCAGATCAAACCCAAAGACCAACATAAGATGAAATTCATATGTCCTTGGGACACGTTTGCATACCGGGAAAATGCCTTTCGGCCTGAAAAACGCGGGATCAACCTTCCAACGAGCCATGACTTTCACTTTTCATGATCTCAAACACATAGTCGAAGCTTACCTCAATGATCTTGCTGCTCACTCTCGCAAGAGAGTGGATCATGCTACGCACCTTCGAATGGTTTTTGAAAGATGCCGCTACTATAGAATCCGACTCAATCCTCATAAATGCATCCTTTGCATTAGATCTAGCCGTCTCTTAGGATTCTTAGTCTCCGAGACAGGGATCATGGTAGATCCACTTAAGGTTGAGGCAATTCTTCAGTTGCCTCCCCCGCGCACGATTAGAAAACTTCAAGGTTTACAGGGGAAAGCTAACTTTTTGCATCGGTTTATTGTGAATTATGCCAATATCACTAAGGGTTTCACGCGCCTATTGAATAAAGACACCCCATTTATCTGGGATGAGCAAGACCAACAGTCTTTTGACGCTTTAAAGAAAGCCTTGGTATCGACCCCTTTGCTGAAATCTCCTGATTATAGTAGAGAATACTTGTTGTATATCACCGCATATAAAGAGACCATTGGTATGGTTCTAGTTCAGGAGGATGATGAGATCCACGAGCATGTCATCTACTATCTTAGTTGAAATTTAGTCGGTCCTGAACGTAATTACTCGCATGTTGGAAAGCTAGCTTTGGCTGCCGTCCACACAGTCCAACGTTTATGACACTATATATTGCTTTGAAAAACTACTGTGGTTGCCGATGTTAATCCATTTCAATACGTCCTCTCTAGACGTATCATAGGCGGAAAATATAATAAATGGATTGTCATCTTACAAGAATTTGATCTCGACTTTGCTTCGACCAAGTCCAAGAAATCACTAGTTTTTGCAGAGTTAATATCTGATTTCCCACGATTAGACGAAGATGTTATTCATGTCGATTCGTTCGTAGATGAACACATTTTCCTTGTCTCGTCGTCCGACCCCTGGTATGGAGATATTGTTTTATATCTTCAAACCTTGAATTTTGCTCAGCATCTCTCGCGAGATGATCGACGTCGTGTTAGACACCAAGCCAAAAATATACAATTGTCGGTGACACTTTGTATCATCGAGGAATAGATAGTATCTTACATCGTTGCTTAACTCATGAGGAAGCCAAGTTAGTCCTTAATGATTGCCACAAAGGGGCTTGAGGTAGTCATCTATCCGGGCTTGCGACAACCCAAAAAATCTTGTGAGTCGGTTACTTATGGCCCACCATCTTTAAATATTGTATTGAAGTGGTTAAGAAGTGTCACCCTTGCCAGGTGTTCACTCAAAAAATGCGCTCGCACCAAACCCCTCTTCACCCAGTCATTACCGTCGGTCCCTTCACCAAGTGGGGAGTAGATTTAGTTGATTGCAACCCAACTTTGGCTGGGGGGCATCAACACATTATCGTGGCTGTCGACTACTTCACCAAGTGGGCCGAAGCCATGTCTACCGTGAAATCCGATGGGAAGACTGCAACATTTTTTGTATTCAACCAAATTATCGTCTGGTTCGGTATCCCGAGTGAGATTGTCACTAATCATGGTAGTCATTTTCAAAATGAAATGATGATAGAACTAGCATCTAAGCTGGGGTTTAAACATGATCACTTGTCTCCTTATTACCCCCAGGAAAATGGGCAAGTAGAGGCCATCAATAAGTCTCTCAAGACCATCTTGCAAAAAACTGTCAGTCGAAGCAATTCCAACTGGCACATCATGTTATATCCCACACTTTGGGCATACCGAACCTTGGTTAAGACTGCCACTAGTTTTTCTCCTTTTCAGTTAGTACAAAGTGTGGAGTCGATACTTCTCATTGAATGCGAAATCCCTTCTCTCAAATTGGCAGTTGAGCTCCTACCTGAAACTTTAGATTTAGAGTGACGCCTTGTACACTTAGAGAGTCTTGACGAGCAGCATTGGGATGCCTTTACGACTATCGAGGCAAACAATAAACCTATCAAGGTTCAATACGATAAGTCTGTCTATCCTCGGTTGTATGCTGAGGGTGACTTGGTCCTCTTGTATGACCAAGCCAAAGAACCGCTAGGGGAAGATAAATTTAAACCCATGTGGCATGGTCCTTATATCGTGCGAGGTGTTCTAGAAAAATGAGCCTACAAGTTGGAAGATTATGAAGGGAATAAATTGGTTGAGCCCAGAAATGGGCTCTACTTAAAAAGGTATTACGCTTGAGCCCTGGGCTTGGGCGAAACCCTTTGTATACTAATGTAAATTTAGTGCATATACACCTTTTCCCCTTTTTTTGTCTTTGGCTTGCTTATCGAGTTTTCCCTTTTGTTGGCAGATGTCAACGGAGTCTTTGGTCTACGTAGGATTCCCAGAAGGAGCTAGTCGTCATACATAGAAATTAGCTTCCGCTGCTTGGGTGATTTACTCACTCGAGGGTCTGCTGGTGTCTTTAGGTGGCGTATGCCTAGGGCCATCCACGAATAATGTGGCCGAATACAACACCATCATACAATTATTGTGCGATGCTATCTCACATGGTATTCGCTCTATAGAGGTGCACCTAGATTCTCAGTTAGTCGTATGTCAATTGAACGGTCATTACTGTGTGCGTTATCCAACGTTACTCCGTCGATTCCTACGGGTACGTCTTTTAGAACGACAATTTGATTTTATTACATACTTTCACATTCCTAGAAGTTCTAATCATGTATCCGATGCCTACGCTAATTATGTTTTGAATTGGCATTTGTCATATTAATAAAGCACAGAAAACCATTAAATCAATGTACACATTGTAAGATATAAGTATAGCTAAAGATCCCTCTTTATATATTTCCAAAAAATATGGTGTTTTATATTACAAAATTGGGGCTAAAACCCTCAAAAATACATATACATCCGATATACATGTCCCATGACATCTACGTCTGTGGCACCGGATGAGTCTTGTGATAGAAAACCACAGCGTTGGCGAGACGCCAGAAGAGTCATACCCATGCTCTAGGTACACCGACAACCTGCCTCTGCATGGCTTCAGGTAGATCCTCCACCTGAACCATAGGAATCCTCTGTGTCAAACACGACAGGTTGCCCTGCACGTCCTTAAGGACTCTCTTCGCCTCTCCTCCCACTGCCTCATCTTCCCAGTGCCTCCACCTATGTCATAGGAATCCCTTCGGTCGTTGTGGACCCACGTCTGCAACCACACAAGTATCGAGTTAATATTTAAAAACACCATCCAAAAAATATTTTTGTTCTTATTACAAAAATACAAAAAATGAAATATATAAAAATATTGTTTACCTATGGTGCCGTAGGCGGCTCCTGGTGGAAGCGACATATCAGGATCACCTTTGAAATCAATTCCCGCATAGGGATAGTCATCCAGAGCTATGATTTGTCTCCTCCACTAGAAGAAAAAATCATCGTTGTAGGGTGTTTCCACCCTACCTCCCCCCTGCCATCTCATGACCTTGATTTACGCGCCATAGCTGGATCACGTGGCCCTCTAAGAATGATCTCCACTCTAGGTCTCAGGCTTGGGATCCACTCAAAAAAGAAGCTACAAAGGATAGAGGAAAACCTGAAGTTTCGCTTTTCCCCCTTCTTGCACTATGTCAGCTGACCTTTCATATTGGTCAGCAGTGAGGTACACCAATCGTACATGGTAGGTATCACACACTCCGGTGCGTAAAACATAAGTGGTCTTGATGCTTGATACAACGAGGCCGACCCTATGATCCTGGTAAGCACGAACACATTAATCTTCAGGCTGAGGTTACCTATAGCCCGGATAGGGATTTGACTTCCCACCATGGGAGTCCTTGCAACACAGTGGGCCTCGATGTATCCTTCGACCTTCATCCCACTCTCGACCTCACATGACTTGAGGTCCACGACCTCTCCTCGGCGTGAAAGTCCTGTCAAGAAGTAGATGTCCTCTCCTTCGATCCTTAATGGTTGTCCATCAAGGATAAAGCTCTCGCTATCTGGATCCCAATAGCCCACCAACATTTCCAATAACCTCACTTGGGCCCTCATTCCTTTGAGAGCCCAAAACTTGTATAGACCACATCTTTTTAATGTCACTTGAGCCACCAGATCCTGATCCACTGCTGCATCTACCTCCTCATGCTCTCTCTCCCTCCACTCCAACACCATCTTGCAAAAACCAAATCAATTTTTGAGTTAGAAGCTTATTTTTTGCCATTTTGCGCAAGTATACGTGGGTTACCCAAGAACAGTCGTGGGTAGGACTTGATATACGCTCCCTATAGTTCACACAGGGGCGTATATCTGGTTGTATACGTGACATATTAGTAGAAACCCGTGTATACCGAAAAACTCATTTGCGCCCTTAAAAACTAAAAAAATGGAGCCTAATTCAAAATTGTAAACCATTGAATTTGAAGAGGGTTGGATGAAGAGTTACCTAGTCTAGACAGTTTGCGATTCCGTTGCCTATTGCTCCTGCGATCACCTTTTGAATTCTGGAGGTATGTTAGTCCAAATTGTACTATTTTGGGTGAAAATGAAAATGACATAGTAAATTTTGATTTTATTACTATTTATAAAACATGTTTACCCATATGATGTAGTTTTATGCTATTATTTTGTCTAATGGACTAATTCAAAAATGGTTTTAAGCTGGTTTTTGTAGTTTCGACTCAATTTTCTTACAGATTTCAATGTCATGGTTGGCCATTCGTCTCCTCAGGTAGGTATATTCATAACCTAACATATAGGATATGTATTCACTACATCGTGCAGTTTTGCATTATTCTTCAATTACCACTTTTTACGCCTTAGGTACGAACCCATTTATTGCGACGCATTAACCTCCATCTGCTATCATAGCATCGTTAATAAATGGTAGAGACTTACCAAACATGGGTACCCTAGTTAGAACCTCTTTTTCATTTGGTGCCCATGTCGAGATTTTTCCTTAGGGCCGGGAGTCCATTAGAATTCGATACATGACTTTACAATGAGCCTCATTTCTCATTCATGTACACGTGGCCTTATTACCCGCAGACTCCCAAAAAACGATTCTTAGTTAAGTTCTTTTATGACTCGTTATTAAAAATTGAAAATATCACCGAGTGATTTGTCCCTTTCACACTCGTTAAAATTGGATTTGAAAGATCATGAGTCTTAGTTAATCTCTTTTGCGACTCGCTATAAAAAATGGAAAAGATCGCCGAGTGAACTTGTCTTTTTCACACTCATAAATTGGATTTGAAAAGACGTCTATTTGGCACAAGTTTACCCATTTTTCACACCAAGTAGACTAAAAGATATAAAAAAGGACATTTTTTGGCGTTAAATTGTGATTGCATCCCATGGCCTTGCTTGCAGCATTGAGTCTTTAGCCAGTTCTTTCTTTGCGTTATAAACCATGGCCCAAGTAGTTTGCATCCTCAACCAAGCAGAGCCTTGTTTATATCCTTCACAATTTGACACCCTATACCCTGGAAGGAACAACACCCCGAGTGTCCATATCCCACATTCATTTCCTTGCATTGAGCATAGGTACGTTCCATTGCTGGAACTAGTTTTGCTTACTTGCGACACTCGTTGCCTCCTCTGTATCATAACATTCACTTGTTATGAAAAAAAAAAAATAATGGGCGGGAAGGGAGTACTATATTGTAATTGGCAGCAGTCGTGTCGCCTTTGAATAGAGCACAAAGTTATTGAGTCCTTGCATCATCATCATTTTGGGTTTAAAATGGCCTTAGGAAGCTAATCTCATTACAAAATTTTCTCTACCGACTGGTTAATCTTCTAGTCACTATAGAGAACATTATGGATGCCTCCTGCATCTAGTTGTCACATCATTAAGTCTATGTTGCCGGAGTCCACCATATGTATCATGCTCTTGTTCAAAGGAAGTCTATCAACTTGCACCATTGACAGAGTGTATTGAAGACTTGAAGACATCACTTTGTGGATGCATCTTTCCTGAGATGTTGCTTCCATTTCATTGGACCAGTACCTATTTGACTTCAGCGATCATGGGAGATCAGATTGTACTCCATGGTATACAGATATCTTCAGATTGATTTGGAGACTGGTTTCACTGGGCCTTGTTCGTGATTATGATAGATATTGGCATGTAACCGCATTTATACTTACCTACTCATGGCCATGAACACTTTTTGGTATATTTTCCACATGGATCTGCATTGTATTCTTGGTAGCCATGCATGCAAAGTTAGTACATAATGTAATGATCAATTGAGTTCGTCCAGCTGGTTCTCTACCACTCCACTTTTGGGTTATTTATAATGTATTTCAGCCATCGCAGATACTCCTCTGATCTCACACATTAGGGGGCATCTTCTATAAAAATATTTGCCTCACCATTGCTATCTTGCAGAGAGGGCCTTTTTCCATTTCCCTATGCAGACTTATCAACCCCCTTTTTGATAAATCCAGAGCCAAAAATATATATTTTTCCACATATATGCTCCCTAATTGCTTTTCAAGATGCGTATACGCTTGCTGCTCCACTAAAGCTCACGTATATTGGGATTTGTACTAGAAAATACAAAATGAGGTCAGGTTTCCATGTCACGACAGAAGATCTCTGATCTTTGGCCTTCCATATACTGGAAACGTTCCGAATCGGCCCTTCA
>JASDQU010587427.1:17168-28612 GCA_032191745.1 Picea mariana | reverse complement strand
ATGTAATGTTGATACTTCTGTTGATCAATTATTAATAGAAATACTCCTTTCCCATCCTATCGATATCTTGCAAATATATGATTATTATCCATGGGCATGTTTGTAATGTTTATTAACAGATTGTGCTATCTCATGTGCTAACTCATTTTATATATTTTCACTATATACTTGCATCGCTTGTTCATTGAGAACTTCTTGCAGGTGTAAAGCTTTGGTTCAAAGTGCTCAACGGTGGAACGACATCAAACGATTGGACCGAGGTAGGCTTCTTCCTCGTATTGCACATTAGTTTATAATAGCACATGTTGGAATTGAGTTGATTTATAGTCATACCTGTCTATTGTGGTTTACCCTTGGCCATAGAGAGTTTTCCCCTTGTAACACCGCGCTAGTTCTCCACCCGAAATGATCCTTGACCATTGATCTACGATGCCTGAGATATGTGGCCCGCCGGGTCCCATAAACTCTGCACTCCCACTAGACTTAGCCTCCTTCCATTAGATATGGTCCCGTCCTCCAATTTATCACGCCTCTACACCAGTTTAGCCTCTCGCAAAGTTCTGAAACTGGATTCCATACAGAAATTGTTATAGTGATAACATGGGCTCCAACTGGGGATGTTATCCTCCCCACGAGGTAGTAAAGAACAGTAGACTGAGTGCCTACCCATTAGGCTGTGATTTATTTCTGCAATTTGAATCTATCAACCTTTGTTCAAAAATTCAAAATATACTGATCATAACTTAGGGCCTTCACCTCGTGCTTCAATTACGTTGCTTTTATTTCAATTTATTCATGCAAAAAACAAAAATGATTATATACAATGAATGGAAGAGGTGATGATTGTTTTAAACAATATAATGTTTGAGGAACCTAGCATTCACAGGCCCTCCTCCAACGATGTCTCCATTACTTTACTATATCAAATAGACATTGTTTCCATGGTATGCTACAATTCTGAACGGTCCTAGCCATAAGTGGTCAAATTTCCCATGCTTTCCCTTATCTTCATTTTTGGCATCCTATCTCAATAATAAGTCTCCCACTTTGAAATTATCTACTTTGGTATGTCTGTCAAAATATTTCTTTATCTTGTCTTGGTGCAATTGAGCATTATTGAAGGCCTTTTATCTATTTTTTTGTACACTGATTAGTTCATCTTTTCTTCTTCGAGTGGCATTTGTCTCAACATCATGTTCCTGTAACAACCTCATCAATGGAAAACCCAATGTGGTAGGAAAGATTTCCTCTATACCATAAACAATTTAAAAAGGTGGCGTGGCTATAGATCTCTTTGGGGTGATTCTGTCAGCCCATAGTGCATGGATGAGCTTTTTGTACCAAGCCTTTTTGTTATCTTGCAACAACATTTTTATAATTCTGGTCAAGCTCTTGTTGGATGAATTGGCCAACCCATTGCCTTGAGGGTAATAAGAAGTGGAGTGGCCAAGAATTATGTTGTAGTCACTGCAAAATTTCTCCATCTTTTTGTATTTAAATCCTGCTGCATTGTCTGTGATGATTTTGATTGGACATCTGAACCTGGACAAAATATCGTCTTTCAAAAACTGGATGATAACAACATTTGTTGCCTTCCTGGTGGGAACTACCTCAATCCACTTAGTGAAGTAATCAGTTGCTGTCAGAATCCACTTGTGCTGAGCTGAGAACCGTGGATGCATTTCTCCTATAAAATCAAGGCCCCACTATCTAAAATGTGCTTCAATAGAGATGGGTTTCAAAGGAAGAGGCTGTAATTTCCTTTTCCTATTAAAAATTTGACATTCATGACATCTTGAAACCTCTTTATAGACATCAGAAAAAATGCTAGGCCAATAGAACCCATCCCTCAAAGTCTTGTGCATAGTGGTTTTCCCATAATGGTGGCCTCCATAGTCACCCTTATGGAACTCTCTGATGGTCTTCTCGACTTCTTCTTCCAACAAACAACTCAACAAAATTCCCCCCTGGATCCTTCCAATATAGAGATTGATTTATTATACAAAACTTTGCTGCTTTCAACTTTAAGAATCTGGCCTTCGTTTTACTCAATTCAGGAGGAGCCTGCAAATTTCTCAACACATAAATGATATCTGTATACCATGGGGATTCAAGGAATTTTTGGGATATCTGAGGAGCTCTCTCTTCCTCTGCATCTGTTGACAAGTCAACAATGAAATTTATTCCTAAGAGTTCACAATTGGTCTGTTCCATCATCTTTGCAAGCCCCTGTCCCTTGATCAACTTTGTAGGTTTGATCTCAAGGTTATATTCTAACAACACAACTATCCATTTGCCTCTTTTTCCTTTAGGATCAGGCTAGGTTAATATGTCTTTCATAGAACTACTGGGCACATAAGCAGTGTATGGGAATGTAAGATGTAAAATCTGAACTCTTTCAAGGCCTTGACTAGTGCATATGCCTGCTTCTCCATGATATCATACTTCAAGGGGGCATCCCTCAATGTCTTGCTGTAATATGCTATGGGATTCTCAAAATTCTACTCATGTTTCTGTAGTAAAACACCAACAATTGTGTGCTCTGAGGCAAAAGAGAACAATATGAAGTCCTTTTCAAAATTAAGACTAGCCAGTACTGGATCCTTGGTCAATGCCACTTTAATGTATTCAAAGGATTTTCTAGCTTCAGGGGTCCACTTTATATCATTTCCTTTCTTGAGCATGTTAGTAATATACTTTATGATTTCAGCCAAGTTAGGGATAAACCTTCTCAGAAAATTCACTTTTCCCAGGAAAAAATGCGCCTCTTTTTACTTTTGGGTATGCTAATTTTTAAGATTCCCTCAACTTTGTTGGGATATACCTTTATCCCCTCCTTTGAAATAATGTGGCCCAAGATATTTCCTTCTTCCATGGCGAAATTTGACTTTTTGGGGTTCAACGAGATACCGAACTTTCTACACTTCTGAAACACCCTTCTTAGATGCTTGAGGTGTTCTTCATCCGAAACAAAATACACAATGATATCATCTAGGTAGATAACAATGAATTTGTCTTTCTCATCAACAAAATCTATGTCCATATCTCTTTGAAATGTTGCCCCTGCATTCATGAGCCCAAAATGCAGCTTGGCATACATGAATGTACCCCATGGTGTTGTGAATGTCATCTTTTCTTGATCATCAGGGTGCACCATAATCTGATTGTATCCAGAGAAACCATTCAACATTGAAATTTTCTGAGAACCTACCACTTTTTGTAGAATGTGATCCATATTAGGCAGTGGGTAGTTGTCCTTTAGAGACACCCTGTTTAGAATTTTGAAATCCACACACAACCTGATTTCTCCACTCTTTTTTCTGACTGGCACCATATTTTCCACCCATTTAGAAAACCTCAGGGATACTATGATATTGGCTTCAAATAACTTCTTTATCTCTTTCTCAATCAAGGGTAGAAACAAAGGATTTATCCTTCTTAATTTCTATTTAAAAGGTTTGTGATCTTCTTTGATTGGGATCACATGCTCGATTATACTAGTGTCATAAACTTTCATATCTTCAAAGCCCCAAGAAAAGACATCAGGGAATTCTTTCATTAAATTAATATATCTCTCCTTGACTTTAGGGTTGAGTGTTCTGGACAACTTAATGATCTTGGGATCTTCCTGAGTCCCAATGTTGCAATCTTCAACATCCCCTTCATTCACTGTAATTTTTGGACTCCTGGCCACATCATTATTATCAAAGAGTTTCTCCAATGGGACCAGACCCTTGGGGATGATGTTACTTTTCGGCTAAACTATATCTCTACTTGCAATTTGATTATCGAAGTAGCCATCCTTTGTGAAAGCAACTACATCCACCTCTTCATCACAATATTCTTCATCAATGTTCAAATTTTAAATCCATTTTCCAGTTTGAAGAAACTTTCTATTTGCTTATCATCTTCAAAAACCTACCAGTACTTAATATTATTAGGCACTGTTGGTCTGTGCTTGATATCGACCTCATATCCCCTGCTAGGAAATATTGGAATTTTAAAAACTGAAGCTGAAGTGGCAAGGGCATCAACAATCCGATTATGACCCCTTGGAATCGTTGAGAGACTATATTCTGAAAATCCTTCAAGCAGGTCAAGCACTGTATTCCTGTACACTCTTAATCTGGGGTGTTTGGCTTGATATATCTCCTTCACCTAATTTATGATCAACTCATAATCCCCATGAACAACTATCTTCTTAGCACCCATTTCTTTTAAAGCTTTCAATCCTAATACCAATGCTTCATATTCAGCCATATTGTTTGTGCAATCAAAATCCAACTTATAAGAGCACAATTTTGTAGCCAATCTGGGGGGGTTAATCCACACATCATCTCTTGCCCCCTCTCTGCTAATATCTCCATCAAAGCTCATGCTCCAAATCTCATTTTCTGCATTGTCCTGTTGCTCTGAAAACTTCTCAATCTGTTGATGAGATCTACCTTTGTTAGCCATATCAATTTCCGACCCCTTCTCTTCAAAAAACAGATCATTAAAGAAAACAGAAGACCCCAATTCACTTTCTATAGAGTAGATGGGATGGTTACTTGGCTATGACTTGTTGCTGACCATGTTTTTGAGAAAAACCTCTTTGTACAACCTTCTATCTTGACCAAAGACAAGGATGGTGGCTTATAACATGTCCATCTGGAGAGTTCCCTTCAATTTTGCAGCCCATGACTTGGATAACAACATGCCAAACTTGGGAGGAATATCAACAACTACTACATCCATGACCATATTCTTTGCTGGAACTTGAGCTAAAGACACCACCATATCTTTGATAAGATCTAGGCACTTCACCTTCCTTGAATCAAAAGAGAAAAGGTCTTTGTAATGCCTTGTGATATCCAGGCCCAATTGGTCCATGACCACCTTGGGCATCATGTTATGTGATGCTCCTGAATCCAACATGGCATTGTGCAGAGTCATATAATGGATTTTCAGACTGACATAGAAAGGGGGGACTTCTTCAACATCACTATTTTCCTCTACACGTGGGCCAAATAATATGGTTGGGTGATCATCTTGTATGTTCAAAGTGTGAGAAGTTTGTTCCATCTTAAGCATCTTGATGATCTAATTTCTATATTCACTATTCTTGATCAATTCATTGAATCATACATAAATTTTAATCTTGGCCATCTCACTTTCAAAATTAAAGGAGGATGAGGTTTTCTCTACCTCTTTGGTGAATGTCTCTTTCCTTGCTTCTGATATTTTCTTTTGGGGCTCTTCTTTATGCTTTCCTTTGTCCACATCATATTTTGCAACAGAGTATTTTTTGGGCTGACTTGAAGAGTGTATGTTACTATGATATTCTTTGGTGGGGTTTCCCTTTGGAGGATTTCCCTTTGGGGGGTTTGCAGGGACTTTCTGATTTCAAATATTATATTGTCTTTGGAATTGCATGATGGTGTTCTGCAACCCCATTTGGTAATATTCTTCTTCTACCGACAAGCTGTCATCATTTTCCTGCATGAAAATTTCATTAGCATCCATGAACTGGTCATGTTCTTCTTTAGTCAAGAATACCTTTGTCTCATCTCCATCACAACAATGCATGTTGTTTTCAAAGTTGTCATCATAATTCTTGTTTACATAGTTATTTTGAAAAGGATGTCTTATTTGTTGATCCCCTTGATTTCCCTGTTTTCCCTGATTTCTCTGATCCCCTTGATTTCTCTGATCTCTTTGTCTGATTTGTGGGATTGCTTGCCTTCTCTAATTTTTGGGTGGATCATCAACCTATTCTAGGGTGTTAGGATTATTATCTAAAGCCATTCTTTCCATCATTTTTTCCATAGTTTTAATCATCATTTCAAACCTTTCTTATGATGTTTTTGAGGTCGAAGCCTGTGCCTTATCTTGAACTTTTTTCATGTCCCCGTCAGAGTCATATTTGATATTCTTTGAGGCCATTAAGTTCACTTCCACTTCTATTGCATCATTCATTATGTCATCTAATGAGGTATATATTCTTTCCCTCAACAATAAAGCAAAATCACTTTCAAAGGAATAAACATATCTGAGTTAAGCAGCTTTGGGGGGGGTGGGGGGTTTACCTGAGTAGGAATCAAATTATAGACCTTTACAAATTTGGCTGAAAACTCTTGCACTGTTTCATTAGGTGACCTCCTCATGTTATTATACTGGGTTAACAACTGAAGGGGATTTTTCTTGTCACCCCATTTTGCAAGAAAACTGGTTTCAAAGGCCTCAAAATTTATGATACTAGCTGCTGGAAGAGATCTGAACCACTTCCTCACTTCTCCTGCAAGACTTTGTGAAAACAACCTCATTTTTTCATCTTCAAAATGTACTTCTTCCAAGTCTATAAAATCATTGAACCAGTCTAGATGTTTTTGGGATGACACACTACCTTCAACATCATACAGTTTGATCCTTAGGTTATACTCCCGAGGTAAATCATGTAACTGAGAAGGAAGTACAAGAGGATCAAATCTAGCTTCCATGGCTGTTGTGAGGGGTTGGAGTGGATGTTGGTTCTGAGTATGAATAGGCTTCGTAGATGCAGCTAAAATCAAATCTTGGAATCTCTTTTCATCAAATATGACCTTGTTCAAACAAGATTCATATTTAGTTCTGAACAAAGTTTGTTCAAATTTTACATCAAACTCAAGATCTTCAATGTTTGTTACTCCATCTTTGGGCAAGGATAGATATATGTCTAAGCGCAAAACTGGGCTTATTTCCCTTTCTTTTTTTTCTGTACAATCTTTTCAGGATCAGACATAGGGATTGTAACTTCTGGATCTTGGTTTCTCCTAGTGTGAATTCTCTTGGGAGCCAGGATTTCTAGCTCAAACTTCTTGGTGCAACTAGTCTCTTGGTAATGGAGTCGCTAGGGAAAAACTAATCTCAGCTAATAAGGTGTTTTATTCACTATCACCCTCAGGAATCAAATCTGAAGCTTTAAGTCGTTCTTTTCCCAAGGAAGATTTCACTTTCGGTCCCTGATGGGTACTAGCCTGCTTAGCTCAGAGAGGGCTCTCTCGTGTCACTAGATGTATCTTTGGCAATTGATGGCTAGATTTAGTTTGTTTTGGGGTTTTTTTATAAAGTTGTTGGGAAGGAAGGGGAGGGACACTTAGAGATATGGAGTCGAAATCCTAAAAGCAAATGAAAACAATGACTGGCCAGTAGAACGCTCCATAGGATAAAGGCTAAATGAGGCGATGAATCTGAGTTATAAATTGTATTTATGTAGAGTGTAAGAAGAAAGAGAAAACAAGTAACTGCATCAGAGCATTACTAAAATGAATTCTGAATTAGTTAGGAAGAAAATTACACAGTTTAAATTTCTTAAGCTGAGAGCATCATGAGATGAATTTTGAGCTTTTAAATATCCAATTTAAACATAAGAAAATGCAATGGGATTAAAGAATACATGAAATACATATAAGGAAAGTAGACAAAACACATATCACCACCATTATAATCTTTTCATAGAGACTTCAAAATCTTCTGGATATGTATTCAATTCAGCTCCAGAAAATTACAATTGAGTTCAAAACAACTAAAAGGTTCCCTTGCACTTCTGCCAACATTAATACATTCATAACTTCTAGCATTTATAAAATTCGAGTTCCTTTCAATAAGAAACCGATTACAATAGCTAAACTAAAACGTTTCAGCTTCTAAAACTGACCACAATAATTACATTTGACAATTTCGGTATGGGAACCGATTACAATGATTGATCAAACAAAAACGCTTCATGAACCCACAACCGATTCCTCTGACTCTTCAGATTCTATCTTCGCCATCTGTCTAGTTCTGGTCCTCTACCGAATCGACCATTCTGATGACACCTGGGCATTATTTGTTGGTTACCGAAAAATTGTATCTTGTTTTTCCCAACCGCACTATCTCCTTCCACTGCAATTCGGAAAGGATCTCATAGTCCATCATTTCCATGATCATGATTTCTAGGTCAATGCAAGAGGCATAAGTCATGGTTGGCAACCCGATCTTCAATGGCTTGAATTGATTCAAGATATCAAAATCTGTGGTCAAATACTCCACTAGGTTTGTTCCTTTCAAGTTTTCCTCCAGTCTTTCAAACTTGGGGTGATCCATTCTGCATTGGGCGTGGTGAGAGTTGTATTCCATCCCAAAATGGTGGGAGGCCTTTGATGAAAAACTCTTCAAATAGATCCTTAAATTCCTGTATACTTTTCTCCATCTGTATGGCCTTGGTCTAGACTGATTTCAGCAGGTTATGCTTGGCAATGACTCTCCTAGCCCAAATGATCAATGTGGTCCTGTCTTTGACCCCAATGGTCTGGAGTTCAATGGTGGGGATGGAATTCAATAAATTTATAACTTTCTAGGCCCACTCTGAGGGTTTCTTTGCCAGTCTTTCATTCACAACAGTGCACCTGCTTTTGGCTGTGATGGCCATGCTATCTTTGTCATTTATGAAATTTAGGTACACCACGAACTTGGCAGCTTCAGCAGCAATAAAATCCCAGATGACATGTTTGGCTCCCTGCAGTAGTCCTTTTCCCTTCAACCTTGTCTTCAACTTGTCCACTCTTTCCTGCAAATATTGATTCTCCTTTTGGAATTGGGCCATCTTCTCATCCTTTGTTTTCATTTCTTGCTGCATATTTTCTATATCTCCCTTAAGGATTTTAATTTTTCCTGCCTTCAGGCTAACTTGTGACATAGCCTGGACAATCCCTTCAATGCTTGGCCTAGTTTCTGTAGTACAAGTTACAACTATGACCATTTTTGATACTTTTGTCTGTCATTGTGACCAATTTACCTTTTCTTTCTCCAGTTGTAAAACCTCGACCTTGTAATTCAATGCTTCTTGTCGAAATGTCTCCTTCTCCTGTTCAAGAGCAACCAGTTCTGTTGTTTGTGGATGCTCTGTGGAAAACATTTGTAGTTTTTTCTTCAAGCTTTGAATCAACTTGTCTTTCTCTTCTAAGGAGAATTTGACTCCCTAAGGGCCTTCATGTTCTAATCTCTTGAATTGAGTCTGCCAAGCTCTGCTGGATGCTTTCTCCTGTCTCAACTGCCCCTCCAACTTAAGTGTGTGAGTTGACAATCTTGAATTCTTCAAGCTCAAACCGAAGTGATCTGAATACAACATGTCACTGGTGTATATGTGAACTTTCACCTTGTCTGGAGCACTGATGTTGTCATAATGCAACTTAACCTCATACACTTTATCATCATCTACAATTGCTATGTTGAGTGTCCTTTTTTCTACATCCATGACTGTGAAAATAGAAGACTTGTGCTGAGAAATATTTTCTACCTCAGGGATCAACTCTCTTATTTCACTCATGGCCAAGTTTCCTTTCTCAACATATTTCCTTGCCAAATCTTCTTTAGATTGATAGGCTGCTCCAGGTGCCTTATCAAAGATGTGTTTTTTTTTGCTAAAATCTCTCGAGCTGCTTTTACTTTGGGGCATGCTTCTTTTACCAGCTTCTTGATTGTTGGTGCCAATCTCCACCATATACATACGTGCTTGCTCTTTAGGCTCCTCTTCCTCTAGATCCACTATTTGTGGTGATTGTGTGATCTTCATATTTTTAGGGATAGACTATTGACTGCTGATGCCTAAGGCCTATGAACTACTTCTCTTGGTGTAGACACTTACTTTTGGAACTTTGAGTATCAACTTCTGAAGAGTTTGATGTTTTTGAGTCTGCTGTAGGGTTGGCCCTACTTGTTGTGTTTGAGCAGGCTACAAGATGGCATCCATATCAGCACATGTTTCTAAATTTGCCAATTTGTCAAAACTTTCAACATACTCATGTTCATAAGGGGCCTGTTTGTTCATCAATCTTCTTTTAGATATGACCTGATGTGGGTCATATCTTCTCCCTTGTAGTTGTGCAAATCCAAACTCCTTGAGTTTGGTTTGGATCTGAGATAAACATGATCTAGTTTTTACAACAAAGGGTCCTATGATGAAAGGAAATTTGAGGTTGGATGCTTTGTGCAGTTTCAGGAAATGTTCTGTCTCTGACATGATTCTTTGCTTGATGAAATCCAGGGCAAAGACTCTAGGTGTCATAAAAATAGGCAGAAGGTAAGGGGCCTCTTGACAACCATATACCCAAATTACTGTAGAATGCATGAACAACACCCAATCTCCCACTCTATTTTCTGGATTTGGTTGCAAATAACTTTTCATGTCCTCTAGGACTCTTGGTAGGCTGGTGTTGAAGATTAGGCTGTAAACTCTGGACATGATCTTATTTATGAAAATGAGCATTGCGATTCTTTTTCATTAAGTTGAGATGAATGCTGCTTCAGGGTAATCTTTCTTGTTTGTCTCCAGGAACATCTTTAGCAAGTATGTGTAATACCTGAAGTGCCTCAGTGACTAGAAATTCAGTAGCTGTTTGTATACATTATCAACTATGAATCCTTCAAAGCTGATGCAGACTGACTGACTGGAATCTGACTGGAAAAATGTTAACAAAAAACCTAACATGACCTCAACCACATATTTGTCATTATCTAAACCTAAAACCTAACTGAGTATGGAACAAACCCATTGAACTTCAATAACCATGATATTTACATTCATTGGCAAGGACAAAGTCTTAGAAATATGATTGAGTTTGACAATTTTCTTTAAAAATAGGTTTTTGACCTCGTGGGGACATTCCCTGTAAATCATAATCATCTTTTCTTCCTCGAAGGGTTCAGACACTGTGGAGGGGGAGTTTGGTATACCGAGGGTGTATCAAATTGATGGGCTATCTACTCTACAGAGGACATCTGACCCTAATTTATTTAAGGTGACCTTCTCTTCCTGTGAGTATTGCTCTGCACACCAACCTATGAATTCTGGGAAAAGGAATGTGACCTCGATGAAATAAGGGACTATGGAAGCCTGGACTGCTTCGAGAAAGGGTATCTGTTTCCCTACATTATATGACATATTGTCTCTGGACACAGAGATGGACGAGATAGTTATTTCAATGTCGAACACATTTGAATATCTATCAATTAGGGCTTCTTCGTTTGGTGGGGGATCTTGCTCTGCTGCAGAAAAAATGATAGGGTCCATGGCGGAAATGAAAAATACCTACGAAAAAGAGGAAAACACGTAAGTTTGGTGCACTTTTGAGCTTCCGTTCGAATGGAGCGGTCACACCAACTTCCAACGTTCCAGTGATTTGAAAAAAAACATAAAATAATGACGAGGGTCCCCCCTTTATATACACTTCCCGATTTTAGGGACGAGGTAAAGTGGTTTGGGGTAGAATACTTATCGTCCCAAAATGCATCTGGTGGCGCCGGGTGGTCTGAGATGAAACCATGGTATTCTTTTCTGCCCACTTTCAAGAATTAGCCTCTGCGCTAGTTCTCCGGCCGAAATGATCGCTGACCATTGAACTGCGGCACCTGAGATCTGTGGCCCACCGATTCCCATCAACTCC
>JASDQU010587426.1:23241-38695 GCA_032191745.1 Picea mariana | reverse complement strand
ATATATATATATATATATATATATATATATATATATATATATAACAATGCATATTAAATGAATTTAAAACACTTAAAACAGAGTTACTGTTACCATTTAGAATTAATGGAAAACAATCGTAATTCATACTTGCAACGGAATACATGATAACATTTCAAAGACACAGACATGCATCACATATAAATTAAGTATAGAATTAGTACTTATCTTTAAACTAGAGTAATTCCACCAACTACGTGCATAACTTCCATGAACCTCCCATCCTTAGACCACGCTGCTCATCATGCTTAGCAGTGGGTCACCCCCGAGTTGGGACTAAGCTCCACCCAAGGCAAGAGAATCCTAGACTAGGCTGAGGTTACAAGAAAACTGCACAATGCAACCAGAAGGATTCTCTCCAGGAGCCTTCTTACGCCCACTACTCACGAAATCTCATTCCCCACATGCATGTTCCACTCGGGAGTATACACCTTCACAAGCACAGTCCATCGATTGCTTCACCTCCCTCTCTGGGTCTCGACAACATGCCAGATCAAGATTCTCAGAGCTCTGTAGTTGGTGTTGGACTCTCTCTGGGAAAAAACCACTTCCCAATAGTCTCTCTCACCTAGAGAGAGTTTCTCATAGGCCTGACAACCCGCCTCTTCTACCACGAGCCTGAAAACCTGTTTCTTCAGCACACTCCTCGACTCAACTCCAACCAGGTGAGGGTAATAGAAACAGTTCAACACCCATTCACACAGGGATGATAGTAGCAACAACATATGGGCATGGCACTGTAGGTGGTAACAACCCATGCTAAAACATGACACGACTGAGGCGATTACCCAGGTGTCGGGTTCCTCATAAAACACAGAACGAATTACGAATTTCAGGTTTTAGGATGCGTGGTTGTGCCAAGGTTCCATGTAGAGGAAAAACGGTTCAGATGGAGGATTAGTCCATGATTTTTTCCCACTGGTTTCAAGGTGCGGGGAAAGAAAAATGCAGAGGTCGATCACAGAGATCCCACGGTTTCAGATGAAGGATCGGGAAACTGGAAGAATGAACCAGCTTCCCGTGAGGGTTTCCTTCACTGGGCGCGGGTATGCAGACACAGACGCAGAGGCAACACAGTTCAGACTCCCCCAATCCCAACAAAATCAGGCGAAGGATGATAGAATGGAAGAGTGAACCCCCCAACACAGCTGACACTTCATCTTTTAACTGCATGCGCCCAGGTCGACACTTGTCTTCTTGGAGTTGCATGCAGTCCCTTTTGCACACATTGTCTCTCCCAGGACTTAGGATAAAAACATCTGTTTCACACAGCTTTGGAATAATAATAAATTATTATTCTCAAGGGCTTAATCCCCTAAGATTAGCCCCTCTTTCCAACCTTTCAACTCCCTTTCCCTTACCCACCTTGTGGAAGATTAGTCCCCCATCACTCTTTCTTCGTGGTCAGTCTAGACACAATGATGTTTATATTTTATTAATGATCTGCATAATTAAATATACAAAATCAGGCTCTTGGCCTTTAACACTTAGGCTCTCTGGTAAACACATAAACCCGCTAGATTATCAACACTCAGCTCACCAGCCTACAAAATAGGTTTACAATACATAATATAACTGGGCTCATCCTTGGGGATATTGCAATCCCCTACCCTTATTTTTGCACTGTTGTCGATGAAAATTTTACACAACATCAGCAAGAATTCCAAAATCTTCAAAACGATGCAGGTATCCTACCCGCATATCATCCTCATGCTCCCATGTCACTTCCTCAGGACCGTACCAGGTCCACTAGACCTTTACAAGCCCTATGGATCGATTCTAGAGCTGTTTTCTCTTTCGGGTCCAATATGTGAACATGATGCACTTGCAAGATGCCTTCTTGCTCCACCTGAATCACATTCCAATCAATAGCATGATTAGCATCAGGTATAAATTTCTTAAGCAATGAAACATAAAACACATTATGTACAGTCATGGATGTAGGTAATGCAAGCATATATGCAATGTATATATATGTATATACGAGAAATTATAATAACATTAGAACCAGTATACAACATACACTAAATAGAGAATTGGTACTTATCTTTTGATTGAGAAGACCTTCCACATTAACATGGTATAGGCCAAGGTACGAAACCTCAGCATCACTCCAACCAACCAAACCTCAGCAACACTCCAACCAATGGTCTCTCATTCCCCACATGCCTGTCCCACCCTAGGAGTGTACACCTTCACTGTCACTCAGTCCATCGGCTACTACATCTCCCTTTGCTTGGGCTTCCGCAACAGGCCAGCTCAGGAAGTCTTGGAGCATCATGGCTCAAGGAGTTCCAACTGCCTTCAGAGGTCTCAAATTGACACCTTCTTGAGCTACTCTTTGTAGTCAACATTCTAAATTTAATCAACATCATCTCATCTGCATCACCCACATGCAGTTATCATGAGAAAACATAAAAGAATTTATTTAGAAACTCAAACTTAGTTCAAAGGGAATTCATCTTTTCCCCAAAACATGAAATTTTGTTTCGTAATTCATCTTGGTTGTTTCCATATTATGAATGCATCCATATTTGTGGTTTTCCATAGGCACCAAACTGCATACCATTTTTCCTGTAATGCTCCATCTTGCATACAACCAACAAATTGTCAGTATTTTCTGAACATCATAATTCAACATGTACAACACCTTATGCAATGATCTTAGAATTGTCTATACCTAAAAATTTAATCACAATTACCAAACAATTTAACCAAATAGAATGACTCGTCATTCTATGCATATGCATGTTCATAATTAATAATAGTAAGTTTATTATTTCAATTTTCTGAACATAAAATTTTGTGTAGTCTCTATTCCTATGACTACCTGGCTTGCAACTTTCCTGTTGCAATGTTTAATAGTTTCTGAAATGTTCTCAACTTCATGAGTTAGCAACATTTCAGCCATTAGTGTAATTATTCCATGCCAAAAATATATATACATGCACTCACAAAATACATTCAGCAAAGTGCATTTAAGTATACAATTCCATCATGTATGAGTTCAACTCTGCCCTTAATCGACATGAGTACAACTCTCAATGCCTATTTATTCATTGCACCTTGCATTGAATTACATAATGCTCTTTATCTCAGTCATGTATCTCACCATCCATAAGTTGGAATTTTGTCCAATGTGTTGACACATTCTCCACACACTTCCTATTGTCTTCCCAATTAATTAGATGCCTTCCTTTTCGACCCGAACACTACACCAAGAATATAATTATGTGGTGTTCATTAGTGTTAGCAAAAAGGTTGAAGCTCAAGTTTTATTTAAAGGTAGGAATCTTTTAGTACCTCTGTGGGTTCATAACCTTTCCATATCCATACCTTTCCATATCCAACTAGGTCCTGGTCTCATACATGACTAGCTTACTGGCATTCATTCCTATAACAAGTTCTTATCTTTTAATTCTTTGGTTACTACCCCATAACCAAATTAACATGACATTATATTATGTCAATGTGTGCATTCAGAAGCTAAAAAGCTTTGAATTAATATAGGCCTATAGCCTTTACCACATCCAGTGGTATGCACTCAATAATATAATCATGTGATTTTATATAATAACTCTAGCTGAGGAAATTCTTACCTAAATTTCCTTTCATCAATTATGCAAAAAGATTAATAAAACTCATACCTGCATGACTGTCATTAATAAATTTTATACTACCTGAAATTCTGATGGCAGTAGAAGCTTTCATGCCTCTTTTATCAAACCTATAACCAACACTTCAGCTTTCTACTGCTTCTCTCCTTATGTAGCAACATCATCAACAACACATGAAAACATGTAAACATTCTTTCCTTTGTCTGACCCAATCAATCCATAGCATACTTGCTGCCACAGAAATTGCAACAACTTCTTTCCCATGTGCAACTTTTCCTTGTTGATCCCAGAAGTCTTCAATTGTTCGTGGATTCCTGAAACTTCTTGTGCTCTCATTGTAGTCACTGTACATGACTATTTTTGTCCTGAGAACTTTCTAGACAAATCACTCTTGGATGCCTTTGCATTTATAGTCCCAAACTAAGTTGGTATTAACCTTCAACTTTCATTAATTTCTTGGGTCCAACTATCCCAATCTCGTACTTGGATGAATCAAATTCCACACCAAGTTGTTTTATAGACTCTAGATTCTTCAACATCCAGTTACTCTTCAGGATTGAACTTCTTCATCCCTTTCCCAATGGAATACTTTAGTACTTGAGGTTTTCTTGTACTCTTCGCTTCTCTTTTGCTAGATGGACATCTATCTTATGACTTATTCTTCCATTATCTTAGGATGTTCATGGACTTGACTCCATCCAGGAGTTTTTCCTTGTCTACTTTGCATACTTGCCATCACATATTATGTTGATTATTAATTTTCATCATTCCATTATTATTTGGATTCCTCTGATTCAGCTTCTGCATGAACAAATTATAATTCCCTAAAACCTTCCTTCCTTATTCCCATTCTTTGCATCTCCATACGAACTTATGGTTCATGCATTATCATGTATTGCAGATGGATTTCTTCACCTAGCATTCACATTTGATGTGCAAGGATTGTCACCTGGACTATCTTCCCCAAACAAGAATCCCATTTGGGGTTTCCATGCTGCTTATCGAACCCAACATCTAATCCCACGACTTCTAAAAAATATCAGATGTAGAATAAAGAATTTTCCCTGTCCTTCTTCTCTAATGCACTTCGCGTGCAAGGATCTATTTTCTCTAAGCTAATGGCTCTTAGATCTTTGTTGGACCCTATCATAAGGTTACCAGGTCTTCAATACCTCCCTGATGCAGGTCTGAACCAGATGAAACCCACAGGATTCCTTCCTAACCCCTTTTTTCCTTCTTTAACATAGTTTTCGGGCACTAGCCCCCATTTTTCTTGGGCCCTTAATTCACATGGGACCATGACTGTGACCAAGTGCTAAATCAATAGGTTCTTACTCGAGCCTTTGGCTTTGAAAATTTTCAAACACAACAAAACAATCTCTCAGAGTTCCAGATTATCAAACTCGCGAAGTAGAGTGGATCAACAGTCCACGTCTACCCAACATCCAACGATTGACACTCACTATGGAACCTCAGGCGTTTGAGTTCCAAGACTTCAGAGTTTCGGGACTTCGGGAGATACCCATGCAAAGATCAATGGTCCTTGTTGATTTGAGATCAACGGTCCTCGACTACTTTGGGACTTTGGGTCTTTCTGACCAAGACCAGATCAAGGGTCCTTCGACCTCCTCCTCGATCAACGATCAAGATCTCATTCGGGACTTTGACGCTTTCACCCTCTACTTTCCTCCAGAGTGCTCTGTACCTGGAGTTCCAGATCTGGCGCCACACGTCCACTTTCAGATCAACAACTTTACAATGGAGTGAGTCTTTGTCTTCCATGTGTCTCCTCGCAGATCAATGATCCGCATCCCTTCCTTCAGATCAATGACCCTTAGATGTTTCCGGATTTGGCGCTTCGGGACATCCCGAAACACAACTTCACAAAAACCCTGTAGTACGATTCTCTGAAGTTTGCGATATGGTGACACTTGTCCAACCCAGATCAATGCCTCCTAGCTGCTTCGGCTATTTAGGCTTTGATGATTTCAAACTTTCATCCTACGTGTTCTCCCAGAGTGCTTTCACCTGAAATACACTAAATTCTTCTATGCATTCTTCTGGATCTAACGGTCCAGAGCTTCTTCGTTCCTGTCGACTTCCTTTCGAAGGTTTCTGCCCTTGAACTTCCTGATCTATCTCCACGTGTCCTCCACAATGAACGGTTGTGATTTACTTCGGCCTTAGGGCTTAGGGAATTTGTCATGCTCCACACTTGCAATTCCCAAAGCGACTTTCTCTGAAGTCTCAAATCTTCTGACATGCATCTCTCGGAAACCGATGGCCTAGATCTTCTTCAGCCTTAGGGTATTTGGTGATTTCGTATCTTCCCCAAACACAAACTTCTGAAATGGTTCACTCTGGATTTATGGATCTTTCACCACCTGTCAGCCTTGATGATGGATGGTCCCTAATTACTTCGAGACTTTAGTGAATCAGTTCTCCCATGCACACAAGGGTTAAGTCTCATGCACTTACCTTCGAATCCAACAGTTGTTGGTCCTTCACGCTCAGATCCAACGGATGGGATCTGTTCCTCCTTAGTTCTCTCCTTTTCTTTCTTAGACACGGATCTAATGGTCCAGGCTCCTCCCCATGAAAGATATGATGACTGTTGTCACCCCTCCTCCTGATATTTTGACTCCTTTCGACTTGGAAGAGTTTGTGGATATTCAAAGGTTTCGGCCTTTGAACTTTCTCCTGCGAACCCGACTATCTTGGGCCTTGGTTGCATCTCTACTAACTCTATCCCTCCTGAGCTTTGGGACTTGGAAAAATTCTGACTCCTACGCACTCTGCGCATTATATCTTTTGAGATTTTCGATTTACTCAGTCTCCTAAGGGTCTCGACCCTTCTATTTCTTTTCAAAGGAAAACTTTGTGCCCTCCTAACAACCTTCTGCTCAAAGCACACCTTGTTGAGCGTTTTCTACAGAGTGTTCAACAGCTCTGTGAGTATCTTCCTCTGATACTCTTCTCCCTGAACTTGGCAAAGAGTTCTCTCTTTGCACACTTGCACTCGCTCAATGCCCGCCTGGCAGAGCTCTACAGAGTTCTCAGTGACTCTATCTCTCTGAATTCAACACAAGGTTATTCATGTGTACTCCCACTTCTGCTGATGAAGGTTCAACGGTATCTCTCCTGAGCTTATCTAAGGTTAACTTACCTCTGCCAACGCACTCCTTGTGGACAATGTGCACTGCTTGTACTCGAAAACTCAAAGAAGAGAAACATTTGAAACTTAGTCAATACTTCACTAGTTCACACATTACTTTGCGGTCCAACACCACTTCTGTTGTGGTTTTACGATATCACTACTCCTCTTGAGATTCTTAACATGACCAAAGTAACATCTTGGCACTCAGGAATGTTTCTGAGGTCCAAAATTGGTTCGTCTAGACAAAATTTTCACCTGAAACTTCAGGTCCAAAGACCACTTATCCAACCCATCCAAGTTCGGCGTTAAAACCTTGGCTCTGAACTTGAATTTTGCCTACTGCGACAACAATTCTTTCGAAACTTTTTCTTCACTTTCCTTTAACATGGCCCATCCAGGCTCAGTGTTGAAATCCTTGAATCTGATACCAATTTGTAACATCCCCAGCCACCAACAGGCCGGGCAATGCCACTACTCAGCTCTGATACCAATTTGTAACATCCCCAGCCATCAACCCCACTGCCAGGAAATGGTACTATGTGAAACATTCACACACACACACACACNTTAAAACATTTAACACAAAGTTACTATTACCATTCAGAATTAATGGAAAACAACCGTAATTCATACTTGCAACAAAATACATGATAACATTTCAAAGACACAGACATGCATCACATATAAATTAAGTACATAATTAATACTTATCTTTAAACTGGAGTAATTCCACCAACTATGTGCAGACCTTCCATGAACCTCCCAGCCTTAGACTACACTGCTCATCATGCTCAATAGTGGGTCACCCCTGATCTAGGACTAAGCTCCACCCAAGGCAAGGGAATCCTAGACTAGGATGAGGTTATAGGAAAACTACACAATGTAATTGGAAGGATTCTCTCCAGGAGCCTTCTTACGCCCACTACTCACGGACTCTCATTCCCCACATGCCTGTTCCACCCGGGAGTATAGACCTTCACAAGAACAGTCCATTAGTTGCTTCACCTCCCTCTCTGGGTCTCGACAACAGGTTGGATCAGGAATTCTCAGAGCTCCGTAGCTGGTATTGGACTCTCTCTGGGATAAAACCACTTCCCAGTAGACTCTCTCACCTGGAGAGAGCTGCTCATAGGCTTGAAAACCTGCCTCTTCTACCACGGGCCTGACAACCTGCTTATTCAACACACTCCTCGACTCAACTCCAGCGAGGTGAGGAAAATAGCAACGGTTCAACATCCATTCACATAGGGATGACAATAGAAACAGTATTATGGGCATGGCATCGTAGGCGGCAATAACCCATGCTAAAACACGACATGACTAAGGTGATTACCCAGGTGTCGGGTTCCTCAGAAAACATAGAACGACTCACAAATTTCGGGTTTCAGGATGCGTGGTTGTGTTGAGGTTCCATGCATACGAAAACCGGTTCAGATGGAGGATCATTCCATGGGTTTTTCCCACTAGTTTCAAGGTGTGGGGAAAGAAAAATGTAGAGGTCGATCACATAGATCCCATGGTTTCAGATGGAGGATCGAGAAATTGGTAGAACAAACCACCTTCCCATGAGGATTTCCTTCACTGTGCGTGGGTATACAGACACAGACGCAAAGGAAACACGGTTCAAACGCCTCTGATCCCAGCGAACTCAGGTGGAGGATGACAGAATGGAAGAGCGAACCCCCCAACATAGTTGATGCTTCAACTTTTAACTGCATGCACCCAGGTCGACACTTGTCTTCCTGGAGCTGCATGTGTTCCCTTTTGCACATGTTGCCTCTCCCGGGACTCAGGAAAAAAACATGTCTTTCACACAGCTTTGGAATAATAATAAATTATTATTCTCAAGGACTTAAGCCCCTAAGCTTAGCCCCTCTTTCCAACCTTTCATCCCCCTTTCCCGTACCCACCTTGTGGAAGCTTAGTCCCCCATCACTCTTTCTTTGTGGTTGATCTACACGCAACGATGTTTATATTTTATTAATGATCTGCATAATTACATATACAAAATCAAGCTCTTGGCCTTTAACACTTAGGCTCCTCGGACTAATAAACACATAAGCTCACCAGCTTATCAACACTCAACTCACTAGCTTACAAAACAGGTTTACAATACATAATATAACTGGGCTCATCCTTAGGGATATTACAAGAGGTGTCGTTCGTCGAGTGGAACTTGAAGCCAAACCAACCTCTCAGTAGGTAGAAAATCTTTGGCTCATAACCTAGGATGGGTGGCCAATGCAGCTTCACCCAGGTAGAAAGTGGGGTGGAACACCTCGAGCAATATTATAACCGATCAACCAGAGAATTTAATGCTAAAGAAACCGCTTCATCCAAGCCAAGGTCATCACCCAACACCATTTTGCGTCGAGACCTATTTGGTAGCCAAGATTTTTTACTAGCTAGCCTCTGGGGTACTGGCTTTGACGCAACAATGTAAGCACCACCATGTGATGGATTAGTAACATAGCTGGGACTCTTGTAGCGTCGGGTAGCATCCGCTCTCACAGAGGGAGTATGTGCAAAGCAGCCAACATCTAACTCAACTAATGGAGCAACACCCCTACCACTTAGCGAATTCATAATCGGGGGAAGTGCTGAGTCCGAGGTTAATAACCCCCAAGTTGATTGAAGTGCATAGGTAATTAACATTGTAGGAGGATTAAATCATCCATCCTTTTCCCAAGCTTCCTCATCAGCCACACTCATAAATGTGCTAACAACAACTTCTGTCATGGGAGCTTCAAAACAATAAGGATGTGCGCCACCTAGCTTCCACTGAGGCCTCCTCAAGGAGAGAAGCCAAGGTAGCCACCGAGATCAGTAAAGGAAATTTAAACGATGGTTAAAAAACAAAGAAATAACTGACAGAAGTGACAGAATCATAACACCCTTGTCAACTCCAGTAAGTTCTAGAGGTTCGAGGACAAAATTTAGTTTGTTAACGGGACCTCCATGTTTAGTCCACCACTGAACCTCCAAAACTTCCGTGTAGAAGCAGTAACAAGGTTAACAAAGGTTTCCCACCAATGAAGACCCCCAAAAGTAGCCTTGTAAAACTCAATACAAACTCCAAAGTCCTCCAGAAACTATCGCCAAGTAAACTCCAACATCATTTTCATAGGCCATTAATTGCAGGTTTCAAAAATTTATTCCCACCTCTGTTGGCCCTTGACCAATTTTCAAGGAACAATTGGTCATATTTGACCGTTTTTGGGACTTCGACAACCTATCAAAGATGGAGCGCCAGATGAAGCAAAGATCATGGGATCTCGGCCCACTTTTGGGCCCCTTTTTGGGTTTTGGACAATGTAATGGGAAAGGGATGTCGGCTCATGGGTTCACCCACGTTTAGGCCCACTTTTGTATGTATAAATAGATGTCTAGGCGAAGTAAGTAAGAGAACGGTAGCCTATCTATGTGATATAAGCTAAGTGCTAGTACTACTCTGTGCATGACTATAGAAAGGGTTACAGAGCTAAGTGAAATTTATTATAGAGATTAGAGAAGGCTTTGTGCTACAACGCAAGGAAGAAGGATCTAGCGAGCTACGCAAATCTTTTTTCCTGTGCACAGAAGGATTTTTGGTGACTGTGTGTTGTAACCGATTGAAGACATTAATAAAGAAGAAGAGTTGGTGGACGTAGCCCTAGAGTGGGGGTGAACCACATACATGTTTTGTTGCTCTGCTTTGTGCGATGTATCGTTGTGTTTCTATGTGATGAATGTTAGATAGATCTGATGTTGCTTTGTGCCTAATCATGTGGATGAATGTTAGATTTGACCTATGTGGATGTGCTTAGTGCTTGAATCTACTAGATCTAATGTGTTCCTTTTATGTTAAGTGTTATTAGATGATGGATCTGGTTGCATACTGCGATACTCTGTAATTAGGGTGCGTCTGCGTTGTTACTAAGAACTGAATATTGATGAAGATTAATTGTTAAGTGCTATGTTAAGTGTTAAGAATCACAGATCTGTGTCCCAACTAAGGTTGCATACATTTGAGTCTTGCATCCACCCCTGCCTCTACCTCAGGTGAGACTTCATCTTCTTCACAGGTGTTGCCGAAAGGGTCGATAGTTACGGTTTTGTTGGTGTGATATTGTAGAATTGAACCCTGGGTCTGCCCCTATGCCAACAAATGGTTCCATTGTCGGGACCTAAAACTGTGATTGTTGGGAACTGAGAAAGAAAAAGATTTGTGAAAAGATTCATCCTGAAACTTTGGAAGCTCTGTGCTAAATAAGGAAGGACAAATTTGAAGAAAAGAAGTCAGATCTGAATGCTTTGTTCTCTAAGAAAGGTTAAAGTGGAAGTTTCCGAAGAAAAGAGGTCAGATCTACAGAAAGAGGTAAGATCTGTAAGCTCTGTGCTCTGATACAGGTAAGAATAGCTAAAATTTTTTAGATCTGGAATCTTTATGCTCTGTAAAAGTAAGATAAGTGGAAATTTTTATTTCTAAAACATGGATCTAGGTATGCTTGATAAAGTCTGTCCTAGCTTGAAAACTAGGGCATTGTTAGATGAAAGAAGGTTTGATACGAATAGATTTGATAAGAATAATGATAAATCTGTTATACCTATGCATAGAAAGAATGTTTGGACTAACCAATGGATGCAGGATCATAGAAGAATTTTTTGTAGGCTAGCTACCATGATCCTAGTGCACAGTACATAAGAGGTTGGGGTTCATTTACAAGAAAGAGAGGATTAACCCTATGTTACAGTTGCAAAAAACCAGGCCATCTAGCTAAGGAATGCCCAGGTGGAAGACCTAGTTGTCTCTGTTGCAAATATTTGGACCACGAAGTGTTGGATTGCCCTAGAATGATTGCTAAGCTTGAAAGAACGAATCTGAATGAAGAAAACCCTAAGACATCTCTAGAAATAGCTAAACCTCAGAAAGAATCTGAGAAAGTATTACTACAGATGAAAGAGACCCTGAATGACCACCAACATTTTAGGTTATCAGAGATCTTTAAAGAAAAAAAATGCATCGAAGTAAGAATAGGAGATTTCGACATTGACAGTGTTCTTGATAAAGAAACACCAGTGAACATCATGCCAGAGAGAAATTGGTAAGCTATAGGAAGACCTGCTATGATCCCTTCACTAAGAGGAATAGGACTCTTTAGAGGAAAGTTGGTGACCCTATGTGGAAATCTCACTCAGATATCTATGAATGCTAATGGAACTTCGACATAAGAAGATTTCAAGATTATCAAGTTTATTGAGGACAACGCCCCATTTACTATGTTACTTGGAAAACCTTGGATTAAGAAAGATCAAGCCAGAAAGAAAGAAGAAGAAAAAGTTTTAGAACAGCAGAGACAAGAGTTAACAACTTTCACGACCAGAAGGATTGCGTAGTTGATTGAAGAACGGGAGAATAGATCAAAGCCACTTATTGTTAAAGGCCCAGATGTTGAAGCTGAAAGAATGTCAGAAGGCTCACAAAAGACTGAAGCACATGTCCTAGAAAAAGAAGAATCTTAGCAGCGTGAAGTACCTATGTTCAAGGAAAATAAGAATCAAAATGGGAAGAGAATCGTCGAGATGAAGCTCACCAGAAAAAAGGCTAGGAAACTAAGTAAAAGGAGAGCTAATATCGACATACTACAGAATATTTCAGAGGGAAACTTGTAGAAATTGAACTTCATAGAGATATCAAACCAGTGACATAGGCCACTTCGCCGAGGAAAAGCAATATAGTTGTTGGAAGCTGATATGACCGTTTGACTACCACTCGGAATGGGTCGAAAAACATTGATGGTTCACCACTAGACCATCAGACTGCACCATAATGAACATAACATGAGTTAATGGTGCCTCATACCCATTACAAGTAGACCGTTGCTAACTTTCTTACTTAGTCCGCCGCGCCATGCACCGAGAATACCTATTGCTAACTAATAACTTGAGCCCACAGCCTAAGATTATTTTGCATTGGGATCATCGCCTTGCTCCCATACCCTCCACTGCAGTTTCTGAATCTAGTTCACACCCGATCTAATCGACCCCGAGCTTGTATGTCGGACGAGCTCAACACAATAGATAAATCAATTGAAGAAGTTCTAGTTGACTTAATGAATGAGAGAGTCATGTCAGAAATAAAGNCCGCGTACCTTCTGAAAGGGGTGCGCACAGTTCGAGCCGATCAAGACAAGATCACAGCATTGAAGTTTAGACTTCAACCTCGGCGATAGGAAAGTCTACAGTATGCTTGCCCCGCACAAGTATCTAATGAAGACAAAGGGAAAGAACTCGAAGATCATACCATAGTCTTGGACCCAGATTCTCGCGTAGTCTACATTGTTGAATGTTATGAAGATCCTGCACTTTGGTAGACACTAGGAGGTGAATGCATGCGTAAAATTGCTTGTATCTTGCTACCACGAAGGATACGTATGGCTAAACCGATGCATCACTGTAGATCCAACCTTGATCAATCGGATCATAGGGCTTAGCATGCAAGGCCCTGACTCACAGGAGTTATACCCTAGCAAGACCTCCAACCGAGCATTAGCACAAAGAATTAAGGAAATCTATGGCGATGTTGAGAAGGGCATGCGAGGCTACAAGGTAGCCTCTATCCAGAGTGGTGTAGTGCACCTTTCCTGTCAGCTGATTGTGGGCAAGTTAGTTCGTAAGAATAGACCAACTCAAGTGACCGAATTCGTGGTCGACCTTGCCGGAAGTGCACAGAGGGATTACAGATGAACTGGGCGCAATACCTTGTCAACCAACTAGAGATTGATTGCACAGAAGCGCAAGACCAAGGGTATGACTTCCACTTTAGTTGGCTTCTTATACTGATTGCTTTCATTGCCTGGGAGATACCATAAGGCGCCACTTTCCCGGATATAGAACCCTTCAAACAACTGGCCGCGAAGTTCTGTATGTTGTGGTATTCCAACGACATGAGAAAACAGTGGTAGTGCAATGCCATCTTCCATGCCTACTATAACCAGTTGAAGATCGCAATGCAGTCTACACCACGCATCACCCTGAACACACTTTACAGGTTTATACCCTTGATGAAGTTCAGTGCGGACCGCCACTTCACCTACATTACAGCGCGTGATGATGAGCATAAACAAAAACTCCAATCATATTACAAATTGATAGAAGATGACTTGGAGGAGATTACCAAGGAATGGTTGGCAGACCTCCTTGTTCCAGCGGACCTAGTAGAGATGTCCGATGTGGATAGCCCTGAAACTATGCCGAACACACCTGGACCAAGTGAAACGAAGAAAAATGACGAAGTGCATGATGTTCATAGCACATCGATGGAGACATCTTCAACCTCACCTGAGCAGGGAGATGATGGTGGAGAACTAGGTGGCACAAAAGTCGAGCAAAACAAAGGCAAAGTTACTCCACCTAGAGACGAAGAGGATCCAACTAAGAAAAGGAAGGTTACCCCTCCAAAGCCTTCATCCCGAAAGAAATCCAGAGCCACCAGGGATACATTTAAGACTACCCTCACCTCAGACGACTTCAACTTCTTAGTCACTGCATTGAATGATGCTTCGTTGGAGATCGCAGAAAAGTAAGAAGCGAAGTAGGAAGAGGTATTCAGCTGAATCAAGGGAGAACTTTGAGAAGTGCAATAGGCACTACAATCTAGCCACAATGTTTCTATTGCACCCTCGACAAGTGGAACAGAAGAACCAGGAGATGAGCCAGCCCAACTGCACCAGATCGCCAATAAAGTTGAAGCTCGCCAATCAAAGTTAAATTTCTGGTTGACTTTAAATTTGTGTACTATATCCAATGTATAACATAGGAAATCAATATATGTATTTTTTTAGAGAATAAAAAAACATATTTTTCTAAAATTTAATCAGCTAATATATTTGATGTCTTATTGTAGTCTTCAAGTCATTCGATGTATAAAATTGATTATACAATTAATAAATTTTCCAAGTGTTGTTTGACAAGAATGAATGTTGGGTGCATAAATATTAAATGATGATGGTACTTGACCTGTGTGCTAATTAATTATATTTTTTTAATATAATAAAAGACGTATTTCTCTATTATTTGATTGGTGAATAAATTTGTTGTAAGTTCAAGCTTACTTTCACCTTGTCTTTTATTGATGGCCATGAGCGGTTTCTCTTTACTGATAAGCTGCAAGCTAAGGTTCCTCCTCATAAGCTATGAAAAACAAGCCTTATGGGACCGTATTGTTGGGCTATGTGGAGTTATGGGACAACCAACTAAAATCTCATGTGTCTGTCTTTGCCTTTCTCTCTGTCTCTAATCTAGTAAAAAAATTAGGGAATCCTTTTATTTAGAAATAATTGTTTGACCTTTGAAATTTCATTCTATATACATTCACATGGGTCTATTTTTTTAATTCAGTACTTACTCTATTTTCCCACATGGTTTTAACCTATCGAGGATATCTACTATCAATAAATATGGTTATAAATTCTCTATAATGTAAATTAAAATTGTCGATTAAAGTAATATAAGTGTCAAAATTTTAAAATTTAATGTGTAGTTTTGTTTTCAAATTCAAGCTTAACTTTATATATTAAAACCTAATATAATAATTATAAAACATTTCAATGTATTAAGTTAACATTTTTAACCCTAGTATATATATATATATATATATATA